>JAZHYW010007713.1:0-40412 GCA_037355805.1 Ixodes ricinus
CGCCCCAGCGGACACGAGAAGAAGGGAGGAACGAGACGTTTTCCTCCTTCTCCAGACAGACGGGAGAAAGCTTTCGCCCTCCCGACGCATCTTCTTTCGGTTTCGTTTTTCGAGCAGGTCGCGCACGTTGTTTAATAAATGCTGTTGAGTTGATTGAGCTTCAGCGGCAGCGAAGGCCGCCTGTAATTCCGTCTTCTAGTCCAAACGTGCGGAACATTTCGGTTGCATTCACGTTTTTATCATTAATATTTTATCAAACGAGCAATCGAAGCCGCTAGAAACAGCGAAGTTCAGGAGCAGTGCCAGCAGCGCCACGTACACGTAACACTGGGTAAGATGACCGTAAACCACGCGGAACTGTTTCGACGTTATGGAAATCGCAGGAACTGCGTCCAAGACAGGCAGGTTTTGCTGCCGGCTGCCTGAGTGCCTTCCGTGCTGAGTTCGGTTCTGTTTTCCGATGCCGAGTGCAACCGGCGTTCAACGTGCTTCTGTATTTGTGCGTGTCAGCAACATAGCAGCAACATCGTGATGGCAGTGTTGTGGGTTGTGAACACAAGACTGGAATTATCGCCGATATGACCGTGTGTTCGCGTATCAGCAGTGTAACAACAAGATGAGGTGACGTAAACTGTCGGGCATTGATGCTGCTGGTCGGGCCGTGATCGGAGGGGGCGGGGTGCCGCAGGTTGACATTCCGCTCTACATTAAAACGTTTAATACCACTTGAGGGATTAGGTGCAATCGATCAACGTGCGGATAGTCATGTTGGAACGCTGGTCTGAACAGTAAGCTCCTAACATACAGTGGCCAATGTGACTGTCGGTTTTCTTGTCCCCGAGAGCGATTGCTCTCTGAGGAAAGGACTGAACAGTACGAAATCATGACGGAAAGAACGTATATTTACATGTTGGAATTTTAGCATTGAAAAAGAACAGTAGGTAAAATTGAAAAAAAAGCTACCCATTATTTTGCTGATTAAATATACTACGGTTCCTGGAGAAACTGCCCTCCAAGTGGCGCGCTGGGATGACCGCTAGAATTTTTCGTGCTCGCCACGGAGTAGCTCCGTACACTTAACACCTGCCGCAAGTCGCGGCTTTGAATGCATTCAAGTTGATCGAAAAGCGATTTCTCAGCCTGTGAAGCATCACTTCCAGCTGAGTGAATATCCGCTCTACAGAGATTAATTCAAGACAGTAATTGCAACCGTGCGCGAACAGCACAAATAGAAAAGCAAACACTACATTAGAAATACAGGCTACGACTTGCCGTGCGGCGAAACAAACTCATGGCTTCGAACTGCATTGGAGCGGCTTGATTTATTGGCTTTCAAATAATTACGGCATGATTGAGCGTTTGCTTTTCAATGAGAGATTCATCCCCTGAGCCATTAAAAATACTCTCAGATGTATGACATTGCTGGAAAAAAATCATCGTGCTGGGTATATTTTTATTGCTTATTCAGTCACCGAGAAATTCTGTACGTTCAAAACGACCAGTATAAAAGACGGAAACGCGGAGTTCAGGTGTAGTGTGCGGGTCAGTGTGCCGTTGTATTGATGTTTGTATGTGCAGTGTATGTGTATGCTCTCAATGTATGTTCACCTGATGCTTGTAGTATGCGTGATGTGTGTATAGTGGAGGTTCCCGAAGGTCCCGCAGCGGAATGGTGGCCTGAGGAAATAAAAAATTTTTTGTAGAACATGAATTGGACAGTACCTAGCGCCACCTAGCCTAGCTACTTGCAATTACTCTGCTTGACCCTGCCATCTGGTGGCAAGCGATTTAACCTTCTTTCACGCTACGCGATAAACAGCGGCTTCGAGTTTGTTCTTTTGAGAGCGGCTTTTGGTTTCGCGGATTGGTTTGCCATTCCTCCGTGATATGCGGTTGACGAGGGAATTGTGAATCGAGAAACAGCAAAGGTAAGACGTGAAGTGCGCGAAGTAACTGGGTATCGGTTGTCTCCGATTAACATCGCAGTGCTGTCGACGAGAAGACTGAGTAACTGCTTTCGAAACGCAAGTTTCTGTACCTGTGGGGGAATCTGGCTTCGGAAATAAACACAGTTCGCGGAAAGCTCGTGTTACGCTTTTATTTGCTGCTCCTCTCGTCCCGTACAAGAGATGTAGCGTCCTCGTTAAGCCTTATTGAGCTCGATTTGCTCGATTCAGGGCCGCCATAATGAGATGCAGGCGACGGAGGAACTAGTTGCTCCCCTGCTTCAGGGACGAAAGTTTCTCCTTTTCTGAAGGAACATAGGTTACAAGACCGTTCCTCCCCTAAGGGAGGACTATCGATACCCTTTTTTCTAAGAGTGCGGTTTCGAGAGAATGTGCTCAAGAGAAAGACGATGAAAACCGTGACGTTCCACAGTCGGCGTTATTTGATTGGGAGCCTTGAGCTCATGGCGTGCACCACACTCCGACAGCATATGCATTCCTTCTTTGCTCCTTCTCTGACGTGCATACCTTTTATCTTTATGTTTTGCTTTTTTTACACCCGCGCGTCGGCTTGGTAGCGCCGCCTGGGTTTGGCCCAAGATAGCAGGCGGCAGTCTTCAAGGATGTCGCTACTTTTCAAGTATCACGGGGGCTTTAGGCCCTGCGGGCAAACGGCCATATTGGGTGTGCCCCTTCGCTTGTGTGCACACACAGGCACACACACACGTATTAACAGCGAAAGAGTTCAAAAACATCGCTGATGGCCTTTCAACGAAGACATATCACCTTTTTAGCGATTTTCAGTTGTTTTACTCATACGCGCATGCCCAACTTCTGCTGGCAAACCTTGTTTGGCAAAGTTCAATGACATATTCAAATATAAAAGAAGTAGTTGCCCACTTAAAGATCAGGTCATGTCCACGAATTCTTCTATTGCCAAAGTGAGCCTGTTTTTTTACATTCTGTAGATGAGCCAGTGTCCCAAAGACCAAAATGAAGGTAAAATGTATTTTATCAATAATATCTAGCCTAAATTTTCGTTACAAACGACTGCGTTCAAATCTAGGGAAGTGTATAGCAGTATATGTATGGTGGATTGTTTTCCACCTCGCTGACCCCAATCACAACTAGAGATTTGGCCTTTGCATTCCCCTTGAGCCGCGTTCCGCCGTCTTGATGAACATCTTCGGACACTCCCCTCCTGTGTGTATTTTACATGCAGACGATTAGTTATTAGCAATGAGAAAAAGGTTGCGCCAAATAAAATAAAAAAGCTGCGTAAAATAAAAATCAGCAGAACCCACTCCTTTGGGAATGATTATCTACGTTAATGCGAATAGCATCAAACGGTGTGGAGTTTTTGCGCGTTCGTCAGGTGGCCGGCACACTCTAGATACGCCAGCCCACTCTTGAGGCGATTCTAAATTTGTTGACACTTTCACAGCCCTGCCGCACGATCTCCGCAGCCCAGCACGTGCGTTTGTGTCACTTAGGAAGGCGAGCAAAGGACGCGCCATACGCACAAACACTCAAAATGGTACCGACCAGACTTTCTGGCGTCTCAGCTATGGCTTCGTTTCAGCTTGGGTCCAGACGCAGCCGATGCTACGAGCGCGAGCGCGTGGCCGCTGAACAGTGCTTGCATTGCACGGAGCGCGCGTGCTTGGCAGGGACGCTCGAAAGCCCGGAGCTCGCGCTTGTAGCATCGCCTGCGTCTGGACCCAAGCTGGAAACCGAAGTACAGCAGAACCCATCCTTTGGGAATGATTATCTACGTTAATGCGAATAGCATCAAACGGTGCGGAGTTTGCGCGTTCGTCAGGTGGCCGGCACACTCTAGATACGCCAGCCCACTCTTGAGGCGATTCTAAATTTGTTGACACTTTCACAGCCCTGCGCACGATCTCCGCAGCCCAGCACGTGCGTTTGTGTCACTTAGGAAGGCGAGCAAAGCACGCGCCATACGCACAAACACTCAAAATGGTACCGACCAGACTTTCTGGCGTCTCAGCTAGTCTCAACCAACGGTACTCTAAACGGTTGTTTATATCTTTACCATAGGACGCGCTTACAGCGCTGTCACAGCTACCGGTGCGCGCGCGTTCCATGCACGAGGGCTCATTCCGCTCTCGTGAGGCTGAGCTATACTTCGTTTCAGCTTGGGTCCAGACGCAGCCGATGCTACAAGCGCGAGTTCCGGGCTTCCAGCGTCCCTGCCAAGCACGCGCGCTCGTGCAGTACAGGCACTGTTCAGGGCCACACGCTCGTGCTTGTAGCATCGGCTGCGTCTGGACTCAAGCTGAAACGAAGTATAGAGTTCTCCCGAGCGCAGGAGAGGGTGAGCTAGAGGGAGAGGGTGAGCGCGGGAGAGGGTGAGCTAGCCCTCGTGCATGGAACGCGCGCGCACCGGTAGCTGTGACAGCGCTGCAAAGCGCGTCCTATGGTAAAGATATAAACAAATGTTTAGAGTGCGGTGAATGACTGCCTTCATAGCTCTGTGGTTAGCGCGTCTGCCTGCTGATCAAAGGGTCAACGGTTCGAATCCCAGCCGGCGCCGGTCTTTTTTATTTATTTATCGACCCGCGGCGTAAGAGGTTAGATAGCCAGATAGATATATAGATAGATAGATAGATAGATAGCATAGACGAAAAGTGCGTGAAGTATCCAAAGAATGCTATTCGCATTAAAATATTCGCATTAAAATCTATACATCCAGTATCTATAAGTAAGCGAGTGACGCGCGCTCAGAAGAGCATGCCAACAAATACGCGGGATGTGGCTACATCGGTTGCTGATCTGATTCCGTCGACGTGAGGGCAGGTTTACATTGGCCAAGCCGGCGGATGTCTCAATAAAACTGCAAGGCAGAAGGACCTTTCAACAAATCGAACAACTTCATGTCACTTGGCGGTGCACTGCCACAGTTGTTGCTGCCACCCTGAGCTGGAAAATAGCACATATTCTGGGCAAACACTAAAACACAACAAAAAAATCAACTTCTCGGAGTCTTTTAGCAACAGGCTTGCCGGTGAAGCAAAATGTAAATTCCCTGTCATTAAATATTTAAAAAAAAAACCCCAGGTTATATTTTTTGTTATTACTGTGAGTAAAATTTATATATATTTCTGTGTGTTTCCGCTTTAAAGTTCAGTTGGTAGTCGCACTTCATTTGTCTAGCCTCTCTTGTCCCGTTCCCTGGCGCTTGTATTTTCGTAGTTTTAGAGTTGTTTCGTTGTTCCTAAAAAGTAAAAGCATAGCGAGTTGTTTCGCTAAAGACTGAACTTAGTGGATACGTCGATGAGGATGTATTTGCGAGGTGCAAAACCGCGCTTACAATCTTTGCTTTTTTATTTTCTGAGTCAAATCGTTTTTATATACCCGGGACCATTCCGGCCTCCGACAAATGCACTTTTTTATTGACGACAAAAGGAGAGGCGTACGTATAGAAATCAGAATACTAGCAGATTTGCTTTTATGTTCCCGATGACTGTAGCCGGCGCAGTCCATGACGGCGCGAAGGAAGTCGATCGATCTCGGAAACACTGGCTCCACGCGCATAGAAAGGGATGGTGAGAATGTTCGGTAACGTGTCTGGTGAGATTTAGAGACGGAAGTACTTCACATGATTGGCGACGAGAGGCGTCAGTACGCCACCTCGTAAGCACTTTCCTGTGACGTGTGAATGCGATCGAGCAGATGACAGGCTAAGGAATTGGAAAGATTAATTACGTTACTTTGCATCTAATCCATTTTATTATGATTGATTTTCCCAACATAGTGTCTGATGTTTCTACGAGCTTTTTCAACAGGAAGTACAGCGTCTCCGAAGTTGCTTTTTATACATACAGTCTATAAAAGTGTTCAAAAACGAGAATGGAGTTTGTTTGGCATGACAGCCTGCGCGAAGTGCGTCACGATGCCTTTGAATTTTTTTTATAAATCTTTAAAGATTTTGTTGAATTTTGTTTTTACAGTCACCAGCATGTCAGACAGGCAGTCCTATTAGCTTTACACGTGTCCAGGTAATATGACATTGACAGCACGTAATATTAGCTGCGCCATGAATTAGCCTCGTGAGGAAAACCTAATACAGAACCCGGAAGTTCATGATGGTAACATGGCGCCTGAGAACGCATCATCGACGGGCCTGTTTGGCGTCCGAGCTATCCTGCTAATATATTAAAGCAGTACAGAAATGGCAAAATGGCATCACGGGGGACGGTGTCTCATGCCGGATGTCCAGTTCTGACGGTTGGTCTTAGAACTCGCGGTTAAAAGTTTGAGAGAATGTTAGTGTCTCTCTCGTCGAGGCATTACGACTTTGGCAGCCGACGTTTCCGTCAGCTGTGGAGCTAGAGGGCGATTTCTACGTAAGTACAGGCGTCTGCAACATCCACCAACGCTCTTCTGACACCGCCAGAATCACGGCCCGCTGCAACACGACGCTTCTGTAACGTCATCAGGCGAAAAACGGGGGACCACTTTTTGAGGACCGGGTAAACACACCTGTCGAGCACGCCTTCCTGTACCCACACTTAATGTATTAGGGCGATATTTTGCCTACCAATATCACATCAAAAAACTCTGGTATGACCGTTCCTCTTCCTCAGTATATATGCGCAGTTCGCATCTCTTAGCTTGCACGTATCTTTGTGAGCGTGCATGCGAGGTGTCGTGTGCTGAACATACTTTGTCGATGACATTACGTTGGTCAACGGTTGAATGGATGTGAAATGCTGGCTCAGCGCACCGCACTTTCTAACATTCATCGCTTCGCGTCATGTTTGCGAAAATAAAGGTTGCATTGAGCAGCCGTCCGATAGTTAACTATGCTTCAAAGTTCATGTATAAAAAGAGCAATAGAACGAGAAGTTGTTCTGCACCCTACACACTTAGTGTAACCGTTTGTGCGTCTGTGCGTGTGTGCATGCTGCGTCGTTTGCTGAATATACTCCGTCGATTACATTGGGTTTGTCAACCGTTCACTGGATGTATAAATGTTGGCTCAGTGCACCACGCTTGCTAACATTCATCGTTTCACCTCATGTTTGCGAAATTAAAGGTTACATTGAGCAGCTGTCCAAAAGCAAGTATTGCTTTAAAGTTCATGTATTAAAAAGAGCAATAGAACGAGAAGTTGTATTGCACACTACAACTTAGTTTAACCGTGTGTGCCTGCGTCTATCTGCGTGCTGCATTGTTCGCTGAATATACTCCGTCGGTTTACATTAATAGGTCAACCGGAATAGGAATCGAGACATGCTGGTTCAATAAAAAGTGTACTGCGCATGCTAGCTTTTGTCCTTTTGCCTCATATTTGGGAACTTAAAGTTACGTTGAACATTCGTGCGAAATAAATAAAAATATTGAAAGGGTATGATAAAAGAAACTATACCACGAGAAATAAAAGCCCAATGGGAGGAGGTATAAACTCTTATTTCGGGCATTACATCTTCTCCAGCTGAACCGTAGTTATCACATTTGGATATATTTGTATACTTTCTTTTTTATTCCAATTTTGACGTGTCTGGCTTCCTGTAAAAATTGATGTTTCGTATCGCAAGAGCCTTTTGATTATTCTTACCTTTACTCGTGGCATTTCAGATGAATATGTCTTTTGGCTATACCAGAAGATAGCTGGGTTAGTTTGTGTGCGTTTATATAAAAACAGCACGAATGTTACACGGATGGAGGAAAGAAGTGGACGATACAAGTGCTGACTTAGAACTGAAGGTTTATCCTGAATAACCCGCAGAAAGAACGACAACATAAAAGCATGACTCTATTCATGATGGAATTGCGCCTGCGCATCACAACATTGCGTACTAACTGTTATACAAATCTGTAAGCGATTTTTCCAGATATAAAATTATATATTACATTCCCACAATGCCAAGGAAGCCACACTCACGCAGGTTGGGTGGAGTGATCTGCGTTGAGTGATTTTGCCACTAGATAGCGCACCGTGTGTCCTGTCTATCGGGTTTGTCTTATATATTGTTGTATCAGTTATGTATATATTATGTCACGCGGGCAGTTGTTAATAAAAGAGCCGCCCTTCCGTCAGTGACGTCAGAGAGAACTGCGGGACACCCACCAGGCAATATGTCTGTGTCTCATTCTTCGTGAGCCGCGAACGCGCGTTGCGGCGGCTTCCTGCTCGGCCACACCATGTGAGTGCTGTAGGCGTCCTCCCCTTCCGTACCGTCGTGTAGAAGAGATTACTACATTGGGCTTTCCTTTTTTTATTCTGTGAACATTTACAATCTCGGGAGCCTTTTGGTCCTTATGGTGATAAAACACGGTGGCACTTTCTAGTAAAGATGTGCATCCGCAGTCGCGGCAGTGCAATGCCAAATGTTAGCAAGCGGTTTTAATTAACGGACTTCAATGCTCCCGGGGCGAATGTTGCGGTACCTCCCCGTTTGCCCGATGTACACCTTCCGTACGAGATTACTGTATAGTTAATATATCAGCGGATGTCTTCGCCTCAATTCGAGACACGAATTTTTGGGTGGATTTTTGTAGGTGGATTTTTTATTTCTTTGTTTTTAAGCTGTGGATTATTAAGGCCGCCGAGGCGAAAATTTACGATTTACCACATATCGTGGCTTGTATGTTTTACCGCTCGTTATTGTGTAACTCCTCAAAATACTGCACCAAAAAAAGTGTTGTACCCGTTACGCAAAATAAGTAAAAAAAAATAGTGTTATTCGTTAGTTCGTCATATATTAACGCGTTACTGAGCTTTATTACCGTCTGAAAAATGTAATGTTACCGTTAATATCAAAAGCTGACGAACGTTACTATAACGTTACTTGGGATTCCGCTATTATTTCGAGGCAAACTGGCCGCGAATACAGACGATTAAACCTTTACAGGGTGATTTCATCGTGTGATTTATGTGGTTATCGTAATTATCGAGTATATATATATTTTTAATTTTGACTGTATGGGCTTGCTTGTTTTTTTCCGCGAATGGTCCAATGACCTTCATGCGCGATCATAGGGCTAGTTTCAACAAAGACGTCACCGAGCTGCAATAGATTGTCTCCTGTTCTGAACGAATATGTCTTTCTCGAGAGTCCACACAGTTGGGTACTATACTCCTGCTTCACGGGCAATTTAAAAGCCTTCAGAAGGAACCACTTTAAGTATAAGCGAACCGGCGCACGACGATGATGCACGCTCATGGCCGAGATTGTGAGAACATTTGGCTATTTGTTTTGTCGAGTTTGTTCTGAAGGCCTTTTAAAGGGATATGAAAACGAAACGCTGTTACCACGAGCTCTCTACCTCTCAGGCAAAGTCAGCCAGCGAGAAGAGCAATGCATATCGCTCTCTTGACGTCACGACTTCCTCCACGGCCAAGGTTACTGCAGCTGCGAGCGTTGCCGCTTGGTGGCGTCAACGCTTGAGAATCTCGCCTTGTAGTAGTATGCAACGACTGTACGCCCCATGGCCTATGCATCGCTTGCCCGTAAAGTCATCCGCGGCAATGCCGGTATTTTATCTGCCACGAACGTTCTGTTTACTGTGTTACGTTTCACACCGCAGAAATAGTAGCTACAGGGAACCACCAAGTAGAAATAACCGTCAGAATGCAGCAATTGCGACCCCTGAAAGCTCTTTATATGAAGTATTCAAGGGGAGCCATATTTCAGTGCGTTATGCACAGCGCATCCTGGAGAGGAGGGGGGGAGGGGAGGGGAGAATGGTGTAAGAATGGATGTCATCACTAACTAATAGTATTGAGTGCTAAAACTCTTCTAGCATTGTAAACAAGAATTAAGCCTTCTCGGGTGACTTAAAACGTCCTTTCCTTAACTCTCCCAGACAGGAGTGTCTAAATAAGTATTCATTAATTCATCCATTAATTATTTAAGTTACAGTTCGCAGCATGGCATCCTTTCGTAGACATCGAGATATTCTTGCTTGCATTCATGCTGAAAGATAGATGTGTTAAAACACATATACGTCCTTAATTACCGCATACCTTTGTCAATGTTCTTGTTAATTGCGCGTTTGTTCGCATTTAAACGTTCGACATGGAGAGTTTTTTCAGAGGCTGTATATATCAATTCACAGCAGGCTTTTTATATTTTAAGGACAGCTCCAAGCGAATATGTGTACACACTCTACACACCGAGGGCGGAAACTGTCAGCATCTATATTGCTCAATCAGCTCGCATAGAAAAAAAAAGTTTTCCTCGTAGGTTTTTTTTGTTGAAAAACATCTCCTTGAGTTTTTGCTTTATCATAAAAATGTAATTCTCTTTTGATTTGCGTACCATTTGATAAAAAACCTATGCGAAGGCCTGCAATTCTAAGGTAAATGTCCTAATTTACCACACCAAAGGTGGCAGTAACAACGCACTCCAAGATTCCTGACATTTCTTAGGGTGGTTGGTGACATTAAAATAAGTAGATGGTTATTTGTTAAACTGTGGTTTGCAATCTCAACAAAAGCTTAAGTGTCTGCATTCCTAGAGTTCACTCCCTGCACCCAATGACGTGCTGTACGCCAAATAATCGCCAAATATTGAAGTCGAGAAAGCGTCCGCACCTGATTATTACGTTTTTCTTTGTGAGAGTGGTTTGGGCAAGTGTTTGAAGAATGCACACTGTTTCATCACAGGAAATATTTCTGTCGTGAAAAGAATTTTTCCGCCATGTCATTCGCCGAACACCTCTAAAGCGCGGTGTCATAGGCTGCTCTAGCAAGATCCAGGACAGTAGATTGAGGGAAATTTGCAATAGTGTGCTTAATAAAGAAATGAACACAATGTGATTTTAATTAAACTCATTTTTTAAATATAGGGGATGAGACTTTGACAAGTTCTGGTTTCACCATGTACTTAACTGGTTCGGCGGCCACTAGATGAGCGTATGTTTTTACCTGTAAGTTGCTACTGATCGAAAGTATCTTAATTAACTTTTTAATCATTGGTTTTCGGGGTCGTGTTGGAATTCGCGGCATTCACATCGATTGCTATTAAAGGAACTTCGAATTAACAAAAAGTTTGCGAAAAGTTCATAATGATTTAGTAATCGTAGAATTCTCGCGTTGTTTCGCCTGATTTACAAATTTCGCTCAAAAGAGCGTCGCAAGCCTTGCCAACAATGACGCTTCGAAGAGTGATGTCGTGATTGTAATCATGTCGTCACTATCTCGGAAGAGTGTCCTTTGTGAGTGCCCCAACGACACAACTGACGACGTAGCGTAAAGAACTAGGTGATTCTTCCAACCATAACTGTGGCCAAAGATAGATGGGTTTTTTAGTGATGCAATTATTAAGTGAGGCAAAAAGAAACGCGTAATTTAATAAATAATGTGTAAAAAAACAACATTTTCGCACATTCACTCATTTGATCTGGCCTCTAATAGTCATTGCCGTCATTACTGAAATTACAACATGACTTATAAAACCAGTATTTAAGAAGTGAATCTACAAACTTTTGTTAATTAGTTGAATTAGGATGCCATTTATCCCCTTATCTAGTATACGCCGAGCCTGTAAATACATGGTGAAAACAGAATTCGTCTAACTACCACCCCCTAATTTTAAAGCTGTTTAAAATAAAATGAGATACCCTGTATACAGCACTGTATCGACCACGCATGAGATTGTGTGTGGTTTTATATTTCCCTTAGAAACAATATTTAGCTTATCTATAATAACCTTTTAGGTTCTACAGATGAAGAAAACCGACCAAGTATAAAATTGGGTGTACACTTTCTCTGCGACACGTCATTTGTAGAAAACAGGATGAAAAAGCCCTCTCCAAACTCTTCCGTTCTAACGTATCTCAACGTGATGTTGCACACGGTATGTACAGCCTTATATTGTTTAGTCTATAATAATTATAACGCAGACACACTTAATAATCAAATGACCGACATAGGTTGACGTGTGTCAGTAATATCTGTGAACAACAAAGTGATGATCAGTGTATACAAAAAACGACTGAAGATTTAAACAAATTTTGGATTCTGTGAGGTCAATTGTCTAAAAAAACATATAATAAAGACATCTCGCCGCATTCGTCAAGCGCAAGCAGAAATGCGATAATGTATTTTTAATACTTGGATACATTTTGTTTCGGCAGTCAACCTCCGTGGGTATTAATTTAGCCACCGACGAAGTTTCTCCATTGCTTGATGGGAACAGTATAATACTGATATTTACAAAAAAAATATTTATGATCTGGAGCTAGTAAAAGGATAGCCGAGATTCAGGTGTGGGCTCACCCTAAAGCAAAGTAGGAAGCTGTAAAAAGTGGTAAAATGTTAGAAGCGATCAACTTTTTTTAGATTGAATAAGGTCGCATTGACCGTTTTCAAGCTAATTTACCTCAAAATATTTCTTTGGAAGCAGACTGCAGTACAAAAATGTACTGTATCACCGCTTTTGTCGTTCAGTCTTTATGCGAGCTTCATAGTCATCTGGCGTTAGTTTCAAAGAAGCGTTTGGCTTTTGATGAAATAACTAAAAAAACTGCAAACCGTACCTCCAGTTTCAAATAAATGTGTCAAATTCGTATTCATGCCAGCTCGAAATACCACATTGAATTTTTACTTATTTTACGCACGGTACTCCGAGCACAGTCTCTTGTGTAACAAAAGTACGTAAAATGAACTACAAACTAACTAAATTTAACTTTAACAATTTTACTGGAGGGGAAGAGGGGCGACATTTTTAGGAACTGATTAGAGACTGCAAAATGCTAAGTCAACCTATGCCCAGATTCGTAATGTTTCTACCACAAACCATTTTAACTCCATAAACATATTTAGCAAGATGGGTGTAAAGGTTGTTCTTCTTTAACGAGTGATCCCGCCGAGTCTGAGTGGGAGGCAGCACATGGTCGCTGATGGTTGCAAATTGAAATAAGGTGTGCAGGATTTGGTGTTGAGAATACAAAAAAATGCCTGTTTACAAGCGCAGGTACATGTTTGGAATTTCGTCAGCCGAAATTCCCTATAGCTCGTACCGCCACCAACCACATCTTTTACATCTTCCACCTCTCTCGCACTAGTCCGCACAGAGCGCCGTCACTTCTCTCATATTCTAGTGCACACTAGCAAAGAAAAAAAAGTAAACAAAATAAAAACGAAAACTGGGTCCCACTCCTGCGTCCGCTCATGGCAACCGCGGGACCGATTTTTAAAATGTGTGCTTAAAAAGTGGTACGGGCGTGATATTATTTAAATAAGATGTGAAGAGGTTGAATATAGAGGAAATAAAACTGCCGAAACATTAATGTAATGTTTAATCTAGTCTCTTCTTGAAATGCACTTCAGCCTTCCGTTCAAACGCATATCATAATCATCCTCTTTAGATAGGTCAGTAGGTTGGTCATTCTGACCTGAAGGCTATTCTACTAATATTATGACTCATGTGCGCTCAAACGAATAAAAGGTTGCAATCTCTCTTCAGACGGCGGATATACAGACAACATGTGAGAAGAAGCTTTTCGGTATAAGATATATTAGAACGTTTAACAATATACATTATTTTGTTATCGAACGTTAGAAAAATATTGTCTCGTCGCTGGGTACGGATAACAACACCCCACCAGGAACGCCTACACCTTAGGGGTTAGGCGCATGGTGAGCAGCGTCAACACGAACCCCAGCCATGTGGGCCCACACCCACCGCAGGGGCACCTTCATTAGTAGGTGTTTGGTGAGTGGCGTCACTATGAACTCCCAAGCCACGTGTATTTCACCTACTCACGCCTGGTTGTGCGTGGCTCAGCGCGTGTCCGGAGAAGGGGTATACTTATAGTTGAGCTGAAGGCCAGAATACGTTTAAACCACTTCGGGGCCCCCGAGGCGAGGCGATATATCACTTCGGCCTCTGCTTTTCGTAGTCGGATGCCCTGGCTTGGCCCCGACCAGGATGATTCAGTCAGTCGCCTCTTCTGCTCTCGTTTTCTTGCTTTCACTTTTTCTTTCGCCGCTTTGCTCTTTTATTCCACATTTTTTCCCTTCCTTTGTTAGCTTATTAGGTGGCAAGGGCCAACCGTAGGTGAAAACAGTTCCGGTCCCTGGATCTCACACCGGTGTATCGTGCATAGGCAGCACTGGTAGAGTATTTGTGCCAGCCAAGCCTTTCTTGTTATAGCACACTACATGCACGCTCGTTGTGATATCGTGGTGGGCGGTGCACACCGACACCGAATATTTCCCCCACCGCTTAGGGTCTGCGCGACAAATATTTCCTTGATCGGCCTCTGAAAACATGCCGCACCGAAGCCCTTGACACCGTGTAGAAATATTTTGAACTGCAGAAAGTCCCAGATTTCTTGCACTGTGCGGCAGAGGGTGAAAAGCAAAGAGAAAACTATCTCCCTTCTTGGTCTCTAGAGTTCTTGACGGTATGATTACTGGCAATTTAAGTGCAAAGAAGATGGAATCCGATATCTTCCTTGTGGAGCTCAACAGAAAGCAGCAATTTGATTCCGTCCTAAAACACAATCTGCTCTCCGATTACAAAGTAAGCGTCAGTCCACACCGCAAACTGAACAGTTTTAAGGGGTCATTTCTTTGACTGACTTGCTTGACTCACCTGAGCCATAATAGTTAAGGTCCTTTCTAGCCAAGGAGTTATAGCTGCACGACGAATCACCGTCCGCCATGAAGTTAGGGAACGAAAGACAAATTATATTATTTTGAATTTCGATTTAACGACTGGGCAGACTATAAAGGCAGGTTACATTCAGTGCCGGTTCCTACCTTATGTGCGGAACCCTCAACGGTTCGGCCATCGGGTCATGGAACTGTCGAAAAAGGGACACTACTGCAAAGTGCTTCAGTAAGGAGCACGTTGCAGATGTGTGGAATAATTAGCTTCAGTGTACAAACTGTAGTGGCCACCATCAAGCATATTCCCGATTTTGTCCTCTGAAAAAAATAAAAATAAATTGTTCCATTGAAAGTTACCGAGAACATCGCAAAAAGGAAGTGCAGTGGCGCTTAATTTTCTTCGAACCTTTGTTCCAAGGTTGAAGTTTGATAGAGCCAGACTGACCTCTACTTTCTCTGGAGGCGGTGATCGATCCACCTTATTCTGATCTTTCTCCTGAGAAGGCGACCATGTACCCACCTTGCAGAACAAATTATAACTGCTGCTTGTCTGTCAATTCGCCGAACTTCTGATAATATTCCCAAGAAATGCAAGCCCCTGGTGAAACATGGACTTTACGACCACCCCGAAGGCTCAAAATACAGGCTTGGTTAATGTTTCTACGGCTCCCGACTCTTCATATTAAGATCAAATTCAAACAGTGCACAGCAAGAGCTTGTTGGACACGAAAACAAGCCAAGAGGAACTGAAATATGTTTGTTTTCTGAACATTTTTTTCATGCAAAACAGGTAAGGAATCACGTTAGGAAAATTCAGGGTACCTACACTCAACATTCCAATTTTCCTTCGTCATCGACTTCACTAAACAAACAGGCTGATATTCTTGCTGATCATATTCGAGAAGTTTTAATTCCTTATATAACACTGCTAAATTAAAAAAAAAACTTCAGCTCTTTGTCGAAAAACCAGCCAGTGATTTATCTGGAAGTAGTACTGTTACAACCGTCCATTGACAATGTGTGAGTTTTAAACGGCCCTTGGAAGTAGGAAGTCAGCACTTGGTCCAAATGGGATTTAATGAAATGCTGAGGCACTTGTAGATTGAATACTTGGGACATTTGTTTCGTTTTTTTAATCGTTTGTGGTAAATTTCTATCTAAATCAAGAAGAAACCTACAAAAGGTTGATAAACAGAAGGCTGGTATTCGTTCTAGAGCAACATTTGTTCTTTAATAGAAACCGGTATGGTTTTAGGAGAGGTCGATCAATCTTCAATCAATATGTTTTCTGGAGACATTTGCACTCCCAGGCTTTTGTGATCCGGCAGCATTGCTGTTCTGTATTTTTTATTTAAAGAATGCTTACGAAACGACAGGACGGTACGGAATACTTCAGGGCCTGTCTAAGGTGCGTTGTGCGTAGTCGCATGCTGCATTGTATAAGGAACTTGTCCTACCGTACTTGTCAGGTGCGCTTGGGATCCACGCTGTCCGATGTATTTACTCAGAAAAATTTTGTCCCAAACGGAGGCGTATTGAGTATTACCTTTTTTCGCAATTAAGGTAAAGAGTCTAACTGCAATGATACCACCATCGTTTTTTTAAATTTATTTTATGTAGGCGATGTCCAGATCGCTTTCTCCTCATACAACGTTTAAATCTGTGAGCGCCAATTGCAGATAGTAATAAGGAGGAAGAGTAACTTCGCCGATGAAAGTTGTTTCGGGTTTGCGCCAGAATAAATGGTCTGTGTGCCTTTTTACTGCGTCGGGGTTGTAACTTGATCCCAGCCTGCAGATGATTATATACTGACATAAACTTTAGGCATGAACGCAAGATCTTGGGGGTTATTTTTGTTAAGAAGCTTACTTTTCAGGTCCATCTAAAGGGACTGAAGCTGAAGGTTTCTTAAATCTGCTAATGTTCTCAAGGTAGATCGGACAGATCTCCTGGGGTTCTGACAGAAGGTGCCTCCTGCGACTCTGGAATTCGCTGGTTCGTTCCCGTCTCGACTACGGTGATGTTGTATATGGCTCGGCGCTTCCGTCTTCTTTAAACAAAATTATGAGTCCTTTCACAACCTTGGGCTTCGACTTGCCCGGGTGCCTTCTGAACATAGCCTGTACTTACTGTGTATGCTAAGACATGCCATTAACAAACGAAGACTGTACCTAAGCCTATGCTATAGTCATAAAATCACATCTGATCCTGAAGACCCATCCTTCGGTTATTTGCAGGCTTTCCCTTTTTACGTGTTATTGAAAACAAGCCATGTATAGTACGGCCTTTAAGTCTTCTCATTCAAAGCCTGTCTTCCCCTGCAGCTTGCACTCCCTGAGTGTAGCTTGGTGTTTGTGTGTATGTTTATACGGCCTGATTTTTTGCTGCCTCAACAGTAGACTTGTCTTTCAGCTGTAGATGAGCAATTTAGCCAGTGCAGTCCAACCGCTAGCCTGCTATCTTTAACGTGCAGCACGCAGTAGTGATACACCACCGCACATCGGTACGATGCTCATCCAGATCCGGAACGGGGAGGGTGGGGATTTAACCCAGGATCCCTAGCTTCTGCAGTGCGAGATTTCTAACACGTGCTCCGGCTTTCGGCTACCGACCCTTTAAGTGTAGCTTGATGACGAGAGCTCAAAGCGGGGCGCTTTGGAGGGCGGTGCACTACACCTTTGACTGTCCCTGGCCAAACCCAATGAACGATCTTTTGAATATCCAGTTTTTCAACAAGAGTTTATTACCTTGCAAGCTAGGCATAAGGGATATGCACAGTTCTTCCCTGAAGGTGCAGAAAAATTCCAAAATATGTCGGTCCGGCTGCACACTCATATTCAGAGCACTTTCTGAAAGATAGACAACTTGACTCTGTTGCCAACATCTTTACTGCAGAGCTTCGTGGTGTGCTCATGGCTATTAAATATATGTTAGGCAACAATATGAAAAAAGCTACTTTGTTTGTGGGCTCCCAGAGAGCTATACAGTTTGTCGGCCCCCTCAATGATGTGAAGAATCGGCTTGTGCAAGGAGTATGTGTAGAGTAATCCTTACTTTCCAAGTAGAATACAATATAAGGTTTTGATAGGTACCAAGACATGTTTGAATTTCAGGTACTCAAAAGGCGAATAGGCTAGCGGCCTCTGTTAAGAATGCTCTGGAAACAACCGTTGCCATGCCTAAAAAGTTTTTAAAGCAGTTCTAAAAAATATTATAATTACTAGCAGCGAGAAAGGCACAAAGAAATAGATAATTAGCTAAACAGAAGCTGGGTAAAACTTTGGTACACATCAGGCACGTAGCCAGGGGGGGGCCCATGGGGCCCGGGCCCCCCTATGAAATCTTCCATTTTGGTGGGACCTCCTCTCCCGCCCCCCTCACACAGCATTTTGTCATGGGCGGGCCCCCCCCCCCCCCCACCCCGAAGCAAAATCCTGGCGACGTGCCTGGTACAGATTATAAGCTACATGTCGTCAAGCTACGTCTGGAGGTATGGGATTGCTCGCACCTTAGAGACCGTCGTCATGAAGTTTTAATGTGTCGATTGAGAACTGGGCATTCACGTGTGACTCATCGACATCTTCCATGCAGGTGAGGACACTGCGCTCTGTGGGAATTGCGGTGATAGTTAACTGTATTGCACATTCTGTGGCACAACGAATTATGTTATCATGAACAAATTTTATCAAGAACTTTCCGGAGATCTTCTATTTTATCCAGCCTTTCTGCTGGGAGATGAACCCTAAGTGCCTTTTGCTCGCATTTTAGAATTTCTTGAAGAAACTGAGCTATCTACAACAGTTACATACAGGGTGTTTCACGAAAGGTGGAAAAATTTGATATTGCGAAAACTATGCTTCGCAACGAAAAAAGGCTTCTGTCGTTTTGGTCCTGGGCCAGGGGCCCATTTAGGAAAAATTATTAAAGTCCGGCATAATTAAGTTGTTAATTATTTTTGCGTAATTAACTTTTTTAATATTGGGTTTAAGGGTATGGTTTCAATTAGAAAATTGCTCAGCATCGTCGAAAAACACTAAATCAACAAATTGCAGAACGATAGAAGGCACGCGAACCATATTACGGCTTTCTGAAAAACCGCACAAATTCGTCAGGTTTTTAAGTTTTGGTTTGCTATCATAGCGCATCTCGACCCCGACGGCACCGCACCCCCGTGGAGAAATAGTGCAACCAACCTCTGCTGCGCTGTCATCACGCGACACAGCAAAGGTTGGTTGCACTATCTCTCCACGGGCGCAATGTCGCCGGGCCCGAGATGCGCTCCGATAGAAAACCGAAACTTAAAAGCCCGACGAATTTGTGCGGTTTTTCAGAAAGCCGTAAAATGCTTCGCGTGGCTTCGATCGTTCTGCAATTTGTTGATTTAGTGTTTTTTGACGATGCTGATCACTTTTCTAATTGAAACCATGCCCATAAACCCAATAATATAAAGTTAATTACGCAAAGATAATAACAATTTAATTATCTTGGACTTCAATCATTTTCCTAAATAGGCCCCTGGCCGAGGACCAAAAATACATGAGCCTTTTTTGTTGCGACACGTAGTTTCCGCAATATCGAATTTGTCCACCTTTCGTGAAACACCCTGTATATTTCGCACGGGAAATGTCTAATTTTAATATTGACCTTTTTAATAATTTCTTTTGGCACAGCAAAGCCCATGTTGCTTCGTTGAGCGATTAAATACTTAATCACCATCATCATAACAACAGGCGTTAATAATACAGATTGGCATTGAGACTAACGTTTTTGTTATTTAAGTATAGTACAGGGGGCGGCATAGAAGCCTGCGCATTTGGAGCGCCTTTGAATATTTGAATTCCAAACGTACGTACAAACCATTTACTCGCGGGAATACATCTCACTCCGGGAAAGGACTGTTGCTTTGGCGCGGACAGGTTTCGCGTAGTTCAGACGTCTGGACGCGCCGCAGCGTTGGCGTTTTTCCTTTGAATTGGGAGTAGTGGCGAGCGCCATCTATAGTTGTAGACGTGGCGGCTCAAAACACTCGACTATGCCTTCTCTGATGTCCAGTGGACGCGCTAAGAATCTCTCGGTCGATATTTGTCACAGATTGTTTCACAAGCGAAATATAGAACGAAATAAGTTGCTGGGATAATTATATTAAATGAAGCGTCTTGGTACACACTCTCGGAAGAATATTAAGGGGGCAAAGCCCATTGGATCTCATCAAATTGAAAAATTATGTGGACTGATAAAGCTCCTAGAAGTAATATACCCAGTAGAAGCCGACGAGTTATAAAGCTTGGATACAGTTATAATTACGGTAAACATTCATTTTAACACACTTCCTGCATCCACAGGAAACATGAAATTATTGAAAATAGTGAGACACGCTTTATTTCCCGAACTATTTTATGGCCTTCAACAAAAACTTTGACTGTTCAACAAACAATACTAGATAGGTTGCAGAAGTCGCTGTCAAAAGGGATCGGAGTACACACGTTATTTTATTCAATGACTCCGGTTCATACCCTTTGAAAATGACATGAAGTGCTGTAGTCATACAGCAAACTAGTTAACCCTTCATTTACTTGAAAATCATCATGAGGAGAAAAAAGTGAAGGACGTTTACAAATCCCTGCAATGCGAAACTGGAGCGCAGCTCTTGAGCATAAGGAGGAGAAGTACGGAGGGAAAGTATGCCCCTTATTCTCCTCCATACCTTCCCCTCCTCCTTTCCACCTCTTGCCCTCATCCTCCTCCACTCCTCCTCCCCTCATCCTCCTCCACTTCCTTTCTCCTCCTCCCATCCTTCTCCTCCTTTCCTCCTCCTCTTCCTCCTCATCTCCCTCCTCCTCCTCCTCCTCTTCCATCCTCCTCCTTTTCTGCCCCTTCACCTACGGCCGCTGAATTCGTTCATGGGTGACGTGACACAAAGTCGTGATGTCATTTTCCCTGCTAAATTTAGCGGCAAAGCTGAATTTGGTTTTGAGGTCACTTGACGTCAATTTTCTCGCTAAACCTAGCGAAACAATTTCCCCGCTAAATTTAGCGCGAATATTTTCTCTCTGACTTCAGCAGGGAAAGGTCCCATAATGCATCGCGCGCAGTTACGCCGCCGGCGACGCCGCGCAACCCGGAAACGAGCGCTTAAGAGCTGGGCTCTAAAACAGGAGATCGTAAAAACGGCATACTTACATGTGTATTTCTCGAGGGAAACGATAGAAGGACGGGTGATTAACCTGCGAACCGCGGTTCTTGCAGCCGGTAACGTGTCACAGAGTCTTTCCCGTTACCACATTTTTGTATAGCCTACTTTGGCCTTTTTCAGCATTGTTGCGAGAACACTGCATGGCACCCATACATAATATGGCGCCCTCAGGCCTGACTTTGAAGCAACGGCGTGTACAGGGCGTAGTCGAGCGATCGAGGGATGCCGTTTCTGACAGCGCGTTGGCGCAGATTGGGCATGCGTTGACGGACGCAGACTTACGACCATACCACAAGGAAAGGGTATGGTGCTGTGAGCGCGCTATCTAATGCAAACGAGCGGAGTGGAATGAATCCTTCCTAGTAAAACATACCTGGAATCAAGCGCGTGAACGTCGTGCTAAACTCAGTGGGGGATACATTTTAAAAAGAGTTTAAGCGGCGGCCGTGCACTTTCTGTGTCCTATACTGGCCTCTTCGCAGCCTTTACACTGGTTTGCGAACCCGATCAGAGGCCATGTGCTGAACGCCAAAACGTCGAGAACGTCTTAGGGGAGGCGGCCTACTTGCAAGAAATTCGCAATAAATTATTACTTTACCCTAATCTGTAGTATAGGCATCGGGTCATGGATACATTTGCTCATTTTCTCCTAAATAATTTCCTGAGTTTCAGAAAACTTACTCAATTAAAATAAGTTTAAGTTATGTTTGCAATAATACCTTGATCTCATGAAAAAGAAGGATCTGTAACGTCCCGATTGAGAAGAATCATTTTAAAGAAGAATGGACAATCCTGCTGAAGAAGGCGACAATGAAATGGCGTCATTCGGGTGAACCAAAAACTTCCCTTCTATTCATTCTTATTACGCAATTTAATACTTCCATATTAAGCCCGTATAGTATCAATATTGAATTTATAAATGAGTTCGCTCAACTTGAAGGGGTGAAACAAAGTTACAGTATCCTAAATATGACCGCCGTGAAACTCCAACCTCAAACACTAATCTCACTGAACAATAAAAATGGCGCATTGAATCTTTTATAGGCCGAAGTCTATTTCCGAGATCTTGAATGCCCCGACATAGAACTCTACCTTGTCGGCTTGGACAATACGACAGTAAGTACTTTACGATAATCTGATTTAATTGGCAATAATATATATTCTAAAACTTACCTTCTTTGTGTTTTTAGAGCGGGAAAACGCACATGTTTGGAGGCACAGTAGGACGCGCATGCGCTTTTGTGTGATCTCGAAACCAGGCGACCCGCCGGCAGATGGCAGAGCGATGCGTTTCAGTCGAAGCTCGCGCGTCCAGGGGGACTTTTGTCCCCGACTGTACATTTCATTTATAGTACTTTTCTTCAAGTACATTGCGTCCGGTGAACTCAGTACTTTACTTTAAGTAGATTGCGCCCATTGAACTTAGTATTTTAGGTGAAGTACTAAGCCTCTCATTACTTTGTAATTTACTTCAATTACGTTCTAGATGCACTTTACTCGACACTGATGAAATCGAAAGTGTCATTTCTATACTTCGCGCTATTTAAGAAATCGAGAAACAATAGAGTCTGTGGGGATCGCAGACGCAGGAAAGATCCCGAACGATTTTTTCAAGTCATGTTGTCCGAAAGGATTTCGCTAATTAAATTTATCCTGCTAACTATACTAATAAATTATGATTTACTACTTGTTAAAATCGTGGAAGGTTCTGAGCATAATGTTAGTGCAAGGCAGGTCTACCGGCTAATCTTACGACCAATAAAAACAAGGATAAACTGACAAACAAAGCATGCTGCGCGTCAAAGTCGCAGCCGGCTTTTTCGCATGAGACTTGGCTGGTTCAGCAACGAGTATTTCAATCGCACGTAACGTCGTTAAACGAGTTGTATAGTCCAAATCGGCCTATATTGTTATTCCTAGTATGCAAGAAGCAAACATCCTCCATTTCCAGAAAAGTTTGACCAAAACACTCGGTAGACTTGGGTGAATTCCGATTGGGGTGTCGAATACAGAACATTGTACTTTCGACGGGCAGTGGGTTTGTTCAGGGTTGGGCAGTATCGCGATACAAATGTATCGCGATAGTATTTCAGAAATACATTTCGTATCTGTATTTCTGTATCACGATACATTTTTTCACCAGTATCTGTATTCCTGTATCGAAATACATTTGGAATGTTTCTTTGTATCGCGATACAATCAGGATGATATGTATTTCGTTACATTTCTTGAGAAATAATCGCCCCCCCTCCCCGAAAAAGAACAACAACAAACAAGTCCGAACGCTTTTTTTCTTTTTTACTTCTGAGGGCACCAGGGTTAAGGTGATACTGGGGCATTGTTACTATGCTGACCTTCCTTTCGATTCTCCAAACTATTTTTCTATACGTCCTCTCCTCTCATTCTGAGAAGTGTAGCGTAGTCGGGGACTCGAACCAAGTGGCGTGCCAGGAGTGGAGTCAAAGCATCTTCTGGCGCAGGTTCTTAGGTACGGATTTCTTGAGTCCTTGTTTCGTGGCATCCAATGCCCGCTGCTAACCGTCTCCCTTGCTTTAACGCACGCAGTACACCTGACCGGCAAAGCTGAGTCACAGTCTGTTGCAGCACGAGCCTGGCGGTGGTTGGTTTGAAGTAGTATAGGATGACTCACGCAGTGAAGTTCAACACATACTCGAATGGGTCTGCGGCTGCGCCCGTAATATTGCACGGCTCAAGGATACGTCATCAGCCGACGTGAACGTGACCCGCTGCTTTGGTGATCCGAAACCCAGGAAGGAGGCCGGACCTGGCCTCGCGGTGCCGACCCAGACTTTGTACACCTGCAACTCGTCTCGAGCGCGCTGTTTCTCGGAGAGCTCGCACCTGCACCGGCAAAATAAGGTCGCCATCCACGAGGTCTCTGTTTGAATGATGCTAGGCGAAACTTGAGGACTGCTATCCATGCGTCGGTGGCAAAGGGTCAGCAGAAGGAACCTTCAGAACAGGGATGCCACCGTATCGTTTTTTCAACCATAACAGACGATAAGACATGTGTTCCAAGATGCTTCAGGTGGTCCACTATTCTCCAAAATTCCAAAGGACACTGCCTGCACGATCTCCAACGAGGTAACTTACAACGAAAGTGCGTATTGTCCTTACATACAGCACCGTGGTAAAGTTTCATGTTCAAAGCCACACTAGCTACAGATAAAGAATACCAGTTCATTCCACCATGACGTCATGTGATCATTGTTGACAGGGGCATCCTTATTGCCAGGGGCGTTGTCACGTTTTGATGGGATTTAGGGTGATATCGAATTTATTTAGAGGTCGATGTCTTTTCGCATCCTTCGTCAGACAGACAGGATGTCAGGAGAGGACCGCGGTCAGTCCTTGATGGAAAGCTTTTTATTTTGAGCCCATTGAAGACTCCTCGCCGTCCGAAACCACTATCTTCAAGACAAAGTGCCAAGACTACGGGAAAGTAATTTCGGGTTCAAAAACTTCCACTTCAAACTTCAAGCTTCATCTCAGTTGGCGTCTCAAACAAATTTGAAAAATGTATTGCAGTATCAGTATTTCTGTATTTGTATTTCTGCCCTCCCAAAAATGTATTCCTGTATTTGTATTTCCAAATATTTTTGCCTCTATTTAAAATGTATTTCCGATACGTATCACGATACATTTTTACGGATGTATTTTAGTATCAGTATTTTAGCTACTATTTTAATGTATCCCAGTATTTGTATTTCCAAATACATTTTTGAGTATTTCTGCCCAGCCCTGGGTTTGTTGAGAGGTAACTCTTGCAAGCACTCGTTCACTTAAAAAGAAAGAAAACATTTATACAAGAATAAGTCAGGAGCCCACTTGGGACATAGATCAGAAAAAAGTCTCCCATAAAAAGAAAAAAAAAACATTTTAGTTCATTATTTACGCTGTTAGACACAATTAAGGCAAAAGTAGCCCTATTCTGAGCCCGGTCCATTAGCCAAAAAAGACACAATAGCTACTCACCGTTTCAGGGCTAAGTTGTTGGAGAGAAGGTTGACACTAAGAACTTTCGTTGTCAGTTGTTCGTCGGTACCGTGGAAGTTTTTAATTGAACAAATGTATGTCTTTTACAACCAATCTACTCAGATAGAGTCAATATTGTTTTCAAAGGCATTACGAGGTTGGCATTTCTGCTTCGGTTTCAAACGATAACAAACATGACTGCCAATGTTTGCGGCGAGCAGTTTTTATACATTGCGTAGCTCGTTAAGCTCTCCTCTTCGTAGCAGTGCTAGTTGTTTTGCATTCACCGAGATGTTCATAAAAGGTCCCACCAGGCCGTGGTTGCAGCAGACAGCTGTCGCAAGTACGGGTCTTCAGAAACGCTGTGCAGACGCTTGTTTTTGTAGCGGAATCGACAAGATCAATACAGCTTATGTTTCTTTCCGCATTTCGCTGTTTAGCAAAGGTGTCGGTTCCCATAAAATCGGTAGCACTACTTAGAGAATGGTGCAACCGTCGTGATATGAAAATATCATATCACGTCTATAGACGTGATACGATATTTCATACTATAATATGAAAACCATACGAAACCGTATGGTATTCGTACCGATAGGTAAACTAAACAGGTATGAATTTGTGAGCGCTTTTGATGGAAGCAGTCGGGTGTTCGCCTTGCATATTTTTTGCACAGGCACATTTCGCTCGCTTCGCTTCTGGAATGCGGTAACTCTGAAGTTTCGAGCAGGGCGACTGGCTTGCTTGTCCTCGCAGGCGCCATGCATAAAAACAACGAGGAACGAAAAGCCCAAAAAACTGCATATTTATCACGCATATTTTTTTTATTTCTCTCGATCACTTTTAGCGCACATCGGCCTAATCTAACCGACGATTATATTGAACTGTAGATCTGGCATGATGGGACGCTAGAATACCGCTTTTATGGTCGCTTCTTGTGAGTGTTACAGACGATAGAAGACGGGTGAAATAGCAGACGGACGCACACGATGGCGAACACTGACACACCTTTTTCATGGGCGCGTCTTGCGTGCGTTGAAGACGGTGATAGACGGTGGTGGAATAGCAGACGATTGCCGAAGCTGCTGCGCGCGTGCTCGCTCGACTTGCCAGCGGTGTCGGACGCCAGACTAAACGCCCTGGACGTTGTGAAAGGAGACATTAGCCACTCAAGCATCTTCGGCGAAGAAGACAAGCCAAGCCAGTAGTAAAGTACGGGGCCACTTATTTGGGGGTGGGGCTTAGGGCGGGTTTTGATCTCCACTTGAAATATGACTTGCGGCGTAAATATCGCGCAAATTTTTTGTTTTGTTTTTAATTTTTTTGTGTGTCGCATTTTAGGATTATTGACACACTTAAAAATATTTATTTCTCATCGGAGTTTTCCTTTAAAGATACTACGCAAAATTAAACATATAAACCTAGCTCGACATTCATTGTAACAAAAGGGATCTGTGCGACTAATTCTATATTAATAGCTATGGGTTGATTTCACTGCGTGTAAGGATATCATCTACTCCGGTCGCCTACATAATCTCAGGTAGCCGAAATCACAGGTCCGCGGCCTATATAGCAAAATTGACACAAAAGCTTAAAACGATAGGAAATTTTCGAAAAACCATTTTCGCCAACCAGCAATGCGCCCCGCATTCATTTACAAGATCCAGAACTCTGCAGACAAGGCAAGTGGTGCACATGCGCAGAAACAACTACTTTACTGTGAAGAACATAGCGGAGGAAGGAATAGCCTACAAAAGCTTCCTCCCGTTGCGTTCACGTCGTGGATCGGGAGGGAAATACATTGCAGTGTTTGAGTGTCAATGACAGGGTCTTTGGACACACGTGGCTTGCACGTCACGTCATGCAATGGACCTTTCCACATTCCGATGGCACCAGGCGGTGGCTGCACAAACTAAAAACCGAGAAAGTGACCTACCTGCGTTGCCAATCGGTAATGGGAGATACGCTACCAGTTTCTTCTCTCTCTGAGCTGCGGCGCGTGCCCAACGCGACTTTAAAGAGGGGCATCCGTGGCGTCCACCCCAACGTCGTGTTTTTCTTTCCGTCCACTTTCTTTTTTTGTGTAACACAATTATAGTATACATGCTGCAATTACGTGTTCTACTCGCTGTTCCACAGCCTCCTTCCGAATTTCCTCAATTTTTCGTGCCGACTTCCGCCGCTTGGCATCGGGCGCTCGCGCGTGAGCAGAACGCTTCTCGGAAAAGGTTCGTTATGCTTAAGGTCATCACTACTTCTTTTTCACGAAAACAAAACATTTGATGGTGCGAAATAAATGCACCAGAGGTACATGCTAAGCAGGAAGTCCACGACAATGTCCGCTGAGGTTACGTTAAGACAATTCACGCATCGATAAAGCATCAGCGCGCTTGGGAAACACGCCGAAATAAAAACAAAAAAGTATCTACTCGCTGTCACCTCAACGCAATAGAAAACGTTTTACGTATTGTTCACGTGCACTGTGAGAGGTACTTTTTACATAATTTGCTGTTGAGCGAAGAAACGATGCTTTTAGCGTTTCGGAAGTGTACGTCTTGATGATATAACATAAAGCCAGTTTCAGGTAACCTAATTCAACGCATGAAGGAGCAAAGTAGTAACATTTCGGGGGGGGGGGGGGGAGCGGACCTTTTTTACTGTTTTTCTTGAGGTGAAAATTAGTATTGGTATACCCTTTTTATTCCTAAACTCTTTATATAAAAAAATTTAATGCCCTTTCCACCGAATGACATTAATGCGATCCGCCAATCAGCTAGCCAAATATCGTTCGTTGAAACACCTTGCGGCAGGAGTGCGCAGCTGATTGACCGATCTTTTTAATGTCATTAAAAAAAGAAAACTGAGTTGAACTTGCCTGTCAGATGGGTATAACGTGCATAAGAAAGTTAATTTTACTAATCGCACTTTCAAGAAAGAAGAAGAAGAAGAATTCGAGGTCACCGAGACAGTAAAGCCGAACATCATTCACATGGACGGACCCTTCACCTTGGCTTTCCTTCAAGAGTGGGTTGAAGAAAGTGGCAAGTTCAATGAAAGCGATATTGTAATCCTGCTCACCAAGTACGCCTTACTCTGTGCGCCACATTTTAATTAAAATATCTGCCGTACGCTTATTTCTCCAAAACTTTCTTTCGCAGGCGGATTATTGTGGACTACATTGGCAACCCACTATTTGGTTTAGCAGCAGGTGAGTGTTCAAATTGTGTGGCAGTTGAACAGCTGGTAAACAACAACAAAAGATAGTCGACGACTATATTTTACTTTCCTGCCTAAATTATACAACATCACTAAGGCATAACTACGATTTTGTTTTACTATTTTTACCTTGATCGGTACGCAGAGGCCATATTTAATATCTATCATTGAACAATACGTTGTGCGAAGTAAATCGTCTACCACGTTTTAGTTTTATTGCTGCATTCTTCTCTACAATTTTCGGTCACCCATGGGTACAGTGCGTGTCTTGATGTGATGTTGTATATATATATATACTACTTTCGGGAGGTATTTTATTTTGCTAGAATGTGAACAGATAAAACCGGTTGAAAGTGTTTTAATAACGGGACTTTTACAGTGCTCGAATGTATTCTTACCCTCAGAATACGCGTAAAGTATATAATGTGATCTACAAGGCACCTGTGCGATTTGAATTGTACTGAAAAGATTCCTAAACACCTCGTCACATGTACCATATATCTAGAAAGCGTGGCTGTTGTATAACAAAACCGGGCGCCTTGTGGTCGGTATACTTAAAGCAGACGACAGCGCATCCGGGGTGGGTGATCTTGAAGCTTCCGGAAATGGACGAAGCTACACTCGTTGTCACCTCAAGAACTCAAGTAAAACAAGGCCGTACAGCTGGCGGAACGTTTTTTGTTTGTTTTCACCCATGCAAGAGGGCTGTGACGCGTAGACTGCAACACTCTCCGTCCTGCGGTGGTAGGTTGTATATTTTGATTCCGAAACCAAATCACAGCTGCCCCTACAGCACTTCTCAGTTAAAACACTAAATATCGATTATTTTTGTTGAAAACGCCATTTTTGTAAATTAAAGGGTAGCCTAATCGAGAAGGAGAACATCATCAAGTGAAGGCACTTTTGAGAATTTCTTTTTTCTATGTAGAGAAAAATGTGTTTATTTAAAGCCGAAGAGGCCAACCAAGCTTAATGATGCTGGCTTGCTACTTCGTGCTGGGGAAAAGGAAAGAGGGATAATGAAGGAACAGATACCTCTATGTAACACATTTTAGAAAAACCCCAGACGACGGACGAAACAAGGAACAAACACAAAACGCCTCAGCCGTCGTCTATCGTTTTTCAAATATGTGTAAGGTAGAGTGACTAGACATAGGTGAGAGGGTTTATCTTACACATGTTTGATAAACGAGACACGACGGCTGAGGCGTTTCCCTCTCGCCTGTCTAGTCGCTCTACCTTCGACATATATCTACAAAGAAAAACTTAATACGTTCCTCTGCTTTTGAGCTAGCAGCTCACAAGCAGAGGAAACTACTAGATATAAATAATAAAATAAAAGTCACACATAAAATGAAACCCATAAAACTGTGATGGAACATACGCGTACGGAGAGGATACCATGGCACAAAGAAAATGGTCACATGACCTTTTATTTTTCGCTTGTCCTTCCATCTTTAACGTGTCCTATCTAGCCTTGAGGCCTTTTCATATTTAAGTCAGTGCATTGGTAGCCACCTCAGCTTCTCAGCAGGTTTACCATAGGCAGAGGAGCGATTTAAGGGGTAAGGGTTTCCCGGAAAGATTTGCTGCTTGAACCATGCTTTTCGCGTTCTTTGTCATGAATGGTGGACTCACAGAAGATGTGATGTTCGTCTTCTAGTGACGAGCTTGTTGAACTCCCAGAATTCTCCTGTGGCTGCGCCACTGGGCTAAAGGGTGCATGATTACAGGGCACAGTCCGCAGTACAGCGTTCCGAAGTGTTCCGTGCGTTGGAATCTTCCTGAGCGCTTGCGCCGTAGAGGACTACCTCAATCGTGACTTCCGCGCTGCTTTGCGCTGACCGTTTTTAATAAACTTTTTGCCCGATGTATTTTGAACCTTATAACTGTTATTGTGACAACGTGTTTTTATTGCGACTGTGCTTTAAAAGATCAGGACGATCCCGATATTCATCATTTGCAGCGAAAGCAACTTTTCAGAACGCAGGCTTTATCATTTCCAAACAGAACGT
This sequence comes from Ixodes ricinus, assembly GCA_037355805.1. Taxonomy (NCBI): domain Eukaryota; kingdom Metazoa; phylum Arthropoda; class Arachnida; order Ixodida; family Ixodidae; genus Ixodes; species Ixodes ricinus. Next base: position 29,956 of record JAZHYW010007713.1, read on the forward strand.
GAAAACAGTGTATATTGCAATATAAAAACGCAACACTTGACGGCAAAGAGTAATAAAAAAACCTCACCCACCGTGTTGTGGTCTATTGTGACACAAATTGATTTTTGATGGCATTATACTGTTCCGTTCTGCATTGACACCAATCGAGACCACGGGAAAACAAGCTTCCACCGTGGGGCGACTGTTAGCTAACACTCGGAGCTAGCAAAAAAACAAATTTTACACAAAAACTCATTTCTACCCAAAGCTCTTATTTATCTCGTATGAATTGATGTTTTTTGACAGATGTGGGTTATTTGGTGAGTCGGGCATGACCTCTCTTTAGGTGTTGTCTCTGTGCAGGCCTCTCTCCATACTTCACCTGCACCGTGTCACACAGCCTGTCAGCTAAATGAAATCATTTTTAGCGAACTATCGCTGCCCGAAAATGTCCATTTACCTCTACTTACTTTATTAATCATTAATTGTCATGCACTAGCCTGACGAGAACAAGGCTCCTGTTCCCACTGACACACTCGATAATGTTCCGCGTTAGCTCAACAAGCCGGTGGTCCCTTGAATTATCGTATTCTTTACCACTGAACTAGATGTTCGCTTCCTTCAAGTTCACTGAGACGTACGAGCAGTCGGAGTGCTCGACTAGGGGCGGCGTTGTTTTTCGCTCGGCCCTAGTGGGAACAGCGCGTGAACGACTCGAAACATGACGCAGACAACGGAGCGCTTCTAAAGCGACAGAACGACTGCAACGGCTCGTCTGCGCTTGCAGACAAACTATGGCATCACACACAACACAATCCTATGAAATACACATATAAAAGGAGGATCCAATACGATACTAGGGCGTCTCAAACAATGATGTGCGATGACGTACGCGCACCGCAGCCCAAAAGCAGGCGGGAAGCCAGTAAGTGGTGACTATATGTAGCATGGCGGCGGTAGCACTCCCCGAATGCGCGCTATAATCTGTCTATTCCAAGTGAAAACTGCCTCAAAGCGCTACGAGTGAGAGGACGGCGCGATCCAGAAATTTGATAGCGTTCTTAAGCAACTAGCAGATTATAGCTAAAGCGCCCCAATCGGACCAACCGATTGGACATCGACATTTGGGGGCGCCCCAAAACGCTGTAAAGGAACTATCACGATTAACTATAACTGGCTTTTGGATGAATAATCTTTGTAGCATTCAATAACCCTTATACGTCCGTGGCAGCTGTTCAGGATTTAAACGTTTGCAAATATTCTATTTGATTTGATACTTCAGCAAATTTTCAGTAAAGAATGTATCCTCTATACTCGTATTCACACTAAAAATCGCATTAAAACAAATCTGGTTTCTTGCGGAACATTTCTGATTTACTCCGCTATATGATGAATTAAGATATATGTGAGTGAAATTTATACTCCCTTACTGTTAATTAATCAGAACGCACACGTTTCAAGTGCCGAAAGCGCCATGCCTTTCTCCGACAACCAAATCCTGCAAGAACTACTTCGTGTTGCGCATGCATAGTGCGCAATACTTGATTTTGTTGTATGGAGTTGTTTCAGATTGATAAATATTATAACCGCTTTACACTGTAACATCTCTGTAGAACAACATCTTTAAAGTTCCCCATGAGTGGCTAACTGTGGAATATGCGTCGCCAATGTCTAGGATCCAGCACCTTTATAACGAGCTTTCTTTTTCTGATCTTGATATCTACGCCGACACTTTTTTAAAAATGGTGAAGCAATTATAGTGTGGAATTTTGTTTGCGTTTCCAGCATTGTGTTTTCTTTTGATTTTAGCGCTTTGTGTTATCCGTAGCGTCTTGATATATGTGTGTATTGCGTTTGTTAATTTTGTGGCTTGAATTGATTAACCTGTGCCTCAACATGTGCCTCAGCAGACAAATGCATCTTCATTGTGATAGTTATTTTGTTTATAGTGTACCAATAGGTAGACCTTCGTGGCCGTTTTTGTACACTTCAAGCAAATGAAGGATATAATATTATAAGCATTGCTTATAAAAACGCATGCAGTGCACCTGAGAATTAACATGAGAGCTAGGGACGTGTCTAATGTTAAACCTCTGGCAGGTGTTTCGTACCTGGATGGAATCTGCAGTCCTCTTCATGTTGGTATGGTGTATGACACCGGTCGTGATTTTTGGGGAATTAGATCGCTAATTCAGCAGATCGCACACCTGTAAGTACCTGACAATTGCACCCTTCTTAAAGTACGCGACTACTATTCAATTTTGTACAGCCATCGAGCGATGGTTTTGTTTTTGTTTAGTAAGCACTCTAGTTGAGAAACTATTTCGTATTATTTAAGACGTACAGAACCAGGATGACGTAACGATAAAGCCGTGCTGATTAAAAACATTTCTTTAAGCACTGCTCTCAACGCAGATTTAACCATATTGGTTTTATGACTACACTGTTGTGAAATAATATTAAGAAAAACATTAAAAGAAAGTTAAATGATGTAGCTAAATGTGCACTCCATCTACGGGCTCTAAGCATTAAAAACAACAGATATTGCACTCATGGGCGGCTGATTTACCTATTGAAAATATAATCAAAGATCGTGACACACCCTCTTTCTGCGCCTTGGAAGAGACACCAGGGGCGCAGTCGGATGACCCTTTCAAACAACTTCTGCTTTACTTCTCGTACACCCAAGGCATTGAAGATTTTGTTTTAATATAAGGCAGAACGCGGCTAAAAAGAGCAATAACAGTTACATGAGCAGAACGTAAGCGTGCAAGTGAGCTGGTGTAGATTAAACACTGTTTTTGAGTTGAGTTCAAGAAGTTCTCCTTCTCTTCCTTGTCGTCGTCTGTCATTATCTCAGTCTCGGGTTTTTCCCTAAAATGTTTAATAACAGTTACGTTCGGAATATCCACGAACTAAACTATTTTCACTGGCCAAATTTTATCTGGCTGGTGGAGATCCCAGTGTAACCCCACCCCCTAGAATTCCCCAAAGAGACTATAGTGCGCGAGGTTGTCCGTTGCCGAGACCTTACTAGGACGCCTTGCCCTCTAGAACTGGTTATTTATATTGATTACAGCCTAACAAACAATATGTCATCAAAAACAAGCTGCTACACAAAGCAATTGAATGCCTTTTTAACATCTATCTAAGTTATTTTTAATCGCCTTGATGTCTACCCGGTTGCTATGCATGATACGCAATTTTTCTAAAGAATATAATATGGAAAAAAATAAATGTTATGCGGAGAGAAAATAAAAAGGGTATATGCATTAGCACTGAATTGAGAGATATCTGGGGACTAAAGAATGGAGGGAACTAGTTATAGATGTCGATGAACGTGGTGAAGTTTGGGTTCGAAAAGGTTCGACATTTTGGGACATTCAGCATTAAAGTAGAAAAGAGGATTTGAGACGAAATGGAGCGATTATGCGCCTACATCGAAAATTGAAATTCAACTGGACACCACCCTGCGGATGTAGGGTTAACATCAAGAAATCAATACAAGTATTTTGACTGTTATCGATGCATGCAGTATTAGTCCTTAGTCTTCGTTTTGAAAATTTGAGACATACTATAGTATCAATTATCTTTTTAAAAATTTTATATGTTCCAGTGGCACCTGTTAGAGGCTTCGGATATTACTGTTTCAGAAGGCCAGAATTTCTCGAATTTTGAAACGTTGGAAGGCCAGAGAAAAGTTCGCTTCACCCTTGAACTAAAACTCAGTTTCATAGAGCTCTACGATGATCACCAACCTCGACTTTGGCGTATGGGCGTCGTTTAGGGGGCTATGGTTTCACCTATTCGATCACGTGACGCGACAAACGAAACATCTTGAGACGGGTGGAAGAAAAACTGTAGTGAAAAACAAACAAAAATGGGATCGAAACTTGATCTTAAAGTGACTACAACGCTACCCATCATGCGCTAAGCAAATTCTAACCACTAATCTCATTAATAAAAGCGCCGATCGGCAGCAGTAATTGTTCGCGCGGAAGTGTTTGCCCCTTTTCTAAGCGAAACCAATGAAGTTTCCTTCCGTCTGATATCGATGTAAAGCCGAATTTTCTTTAAGCATGTCATCTATTTTCAGTCTAGGCACACCCCTGGGACGAAGGTTACCAAGCACCTAACTGTCTCGGCAAAGAGGGGCACCTGATGAGCATCGGCCCTGTGTTTCCCCTTTACCCAACGCTTTCGAACTGCACAAAATATTATCTCCTTCAGAAGTACCAAGACAACCTGTAAGAGGTTTCTCTTAAGACATATGCGTTGCTGACAGTGTATGTATAATGTAGTGAAATAAGAACCAGCACGTTGGTAAAATGCATGACACTTTAGCCATATTACTGATTACTTTATGTGAAAGAACACGGTTTAGGTGGAAAACCATAATGAAACCACGATAAATACATGAGGTAATATTGTGCAGATTTAGAACCTCTAACGGCGACGTTATAGTAAATACCAGAAAGGAATCTGCGTAATGAGAGCTCCGAAGCTAAATAGGCACTTAAACGTTCTTGGGAAGTAATGGCAGTTATAATCTCAAGTCTTTGAAAAACTATAGGCTATATAAACGAAAGAAAACTCAATTCGATATCGTTATATTTGTATGAATGGGTCTAGTATTAAAGAGCCGCTAAAAGGTGCCTGGTTTGGTTATTTTTGGCCGTGTACCTTACGGACTCAGTCCCTGCATGGAGAAAATGCATTGTAAATTTAGATTTTGCACAGAAGAAAACTTTTCGTAAACTTAGAACCTACAAAAAAGTATAATAGTTTCAAGAACCAATATTTGACGACAAAACAGCACTACGATGCAATGACAGACAAAGAGGTAGATACATACTACGTGACAAAATTAGCACCAAAAACCAATTGGCACGTTTTCGTGATATTTACTCAAAATGCGCATTAATGATCAGTAAACTGCATTATTTTAATTTGCTATTTGAAAAAAGATATTCCATGAAATTAGAAATTTAAAAAATAGCCTTCAATTCTATGAAACACTGACTCTGTTAGGTGACATTAGTACTATCCACATGAGGAATTTTTCAACAATATTTTGTTTCAACTGAAGTCAAAACGCAGCTGAAGCTACGAGCCAAAAGGGCCACTGAAAATATATAAAACGAGCTAAGCCATCGAACTAGTAATCCTTGTTGGATCTGCTATTATCGACGAAAATAATTAAGTTCACCGAATCCATTGTGACCTTATACTTTCAGTATGTCTCCCGTAATTGTGTCCTAGTTTTTGGACTACGTTATGAGTTATGAGTTACCGGTACACACGTTTTGGCCCATTGTTTCGGTACACGTGGAGCAATTGTTCTCTAACTTCAAGAATATGTTAAGAAAGAAAAAAACACTGCCTAAAAGCTAACAGACACTCGAGATATTAATCACAATTAAATTCAAAGCAGTAAAAAAGACATGTAGGTTCTGTGATAAAAAGCAGACTAAATAATTTAATGCTAATTACATCACTTTGCGCGCATACGAAGCTGGCACGTTGTCCTGGAAAGTGTCCCGATTGGCACCGAGATGGCCCCAAATTTCATACGATATTAAAAATATTATTTTTCAGTATTACCATCTGTTGTTTTAATTAGGTTTCTGTGTTTTCGGTGTATACCAATAAACGTCGTCATTTAACCACCCGGAACGGCTTTCTACTGCATCCGTGAAAACTGAAAAATCCCAAATTTGAATTGTCTTAAAAAAAAGAAAAAGAAAAGAACGCCAGCTTCACGGAAGACATTTTCTCTCTTTTTTTTTCTTTGTTTACCCGAACCCAGCCGAACTAAGCTGTCCTTTCGGTCCTTCCTTTCCATCAGAATAACTTCCCTTACCCTTCTTCCTTCTTTTTAAGAGCATTACTGGAAAATTATTATAATTTATGTTATAAATCATCAATTATATTATTTTGTCTAACTAATTATATGGTCGCTTTATAAACAAAAGCCCTATAAACAACAATATCTTCCGGCATTGAATTTAGACACCGAAAAACACCGATTCAACGGAAAAATAAACGTTGAAAAATGACCCCGAATTCCAAGAAAATATAAACACCGAAAACACAAAACCCCAGTTTGCAGGGATATACAGTGTTATATATTAATTAAACTAACAAATCAATTAAATCACCGAAAGGATTTACAAAGAAAATGTGTGCACTATTGCGGCAGAAATGAGCCTGAAGGAAGTGTTTTATTGGTGACAAGCTGGAGTTGTGCTAATTGGTGCACGATACCAGGATAGGGCGAGCCTGAACTTAGAAAAAGAGAAAGTGAAAAAAAAACAGATAGAAAAATGGGCAGATGTAAAACCCGGACTACTAACTATAATTTATTATCTCTGTTTTTTCAAGAATGTGTCTTCCGAGGTTTAAACTGACACTATCCTTGCTTTATAAGTGCTTTCTTTTACGCGCGCAAACAGAAAGGATAGTGTTGAGAAACGTTGGTAGGACCTTTGAGTTTGAGATAGTTGTGCTAAAGTTTCGAAAAAGGCTAAATTTATTAAAATAACTTTAACGCTCTGTAAATTGTTGCTAATATGATCCTAACAACGAGTAAAAACAGGCACTTAGGTTAAGAGTGAAATTAATAGAAGACAGTATTATTTGGATAAATAATAATCTAAAATGTGATACGTCATTGGAAAATGGTGCGGACATTTGACAACGTAACATGCGCCTGTGACAGCATGGATCAAATGAATGAATTAGTAACTGTTTTTCATACAGAAAGTTACGTAGGTCTCTTTTTGACTCATTCTAGTCGGAGTATGGTGGAATAGGGTAAGGCAGGGAGGATTGCCTAGGTGAAGAGTGCGAAACTTGACGTGAAGATTTTTGAAAAGTAGAACATCGTCGAGGAGAGTTTCATTTTGGCTGAATACCTATAACTCTTAGGGCGAGGTTGGGTTTGCAGTGTTTTTCTGCTTTGTTTTAGAATGAGGTTTTTACTTGTATTTGCTTTTTCTTAAAGCATCTACGATTTCGTTTTAAATAAAAAATGAATAGCTAGCTACATTTTAGAGTGGTAGACATATCCATTTAATCAATTTTTCTGTATATTAAAGAGAAATTGTTTGCATCAAAACAAAAGTAAAGTGTCAGGAACATATATATACTTTGAAAATCTTAACAGGCACAAGTCCAGCTTCCCTTCCTATTTGGGAAAACATCGATCAATCTTATCTGACCTGATGTAGATGCTGGCAGAAAGCCAGTTGCTTCATTAAACTCAACATGCAATCATTTTCCCGAGTTGGGTATTGATGTTAATATGCCAGGGCACAGAGCATTACTTGCCTTATAACTGAAATGCTACGGTAGGAAAACACTAACTCGTAAAACCTAATGTGCCTGCAACTTTTTGATTCGAAAATGATAGTGAGGCAGCCATTATAATTGTTCACAGTGTTATTTTCTCATTGATTATCCTACGGTTTTCTTTTTGTTTAAATAAGTGTATACTTTCAGGTATAACAATCGTGCTGATGGATACTCCAAAGTCGATTATGCTAAGGATCAAACGAATTACCAGTGCATTATTTTGTGAAGGAGGATTTCTGCAAGTCCTCAAATCCTTGGTATCCTGAGGCTCAATATTGCCCCTAGTAGGTGGAGCCTTTTCCATTATTTAAAATTTGATAAATCTACACCCGTAATCCAAGAGGAGAAATTGCTGAGAATCATAGTTTGTAAGAATTCAAACTGATAGAGCCGATTTCTTGAATATTTAGCTGAAAACACTTTAGGCAGCCCATGTTTCTCTTTTATTTATTCCACTTCACTTGGAGCTTGGAGCCCGCGTTATTTGTAATAATTTTCTTTCTTAAACAATATGTTTATATATTTTTGATGTCAACTCAAGGCATGTGATCACACGAAGGTCTTTATCGACTCATGGTCACGTAACATAATATGTTATTTTGAGCTTACCGTTTCTGCAAAGTCATAATACTCGCCCTCATTATAATCCGGTTTAATGCACACTAATCATAGTGATGGTGATACGGATGATAACTACAATGATGGTATCGCATATGCAGGAAGCAAACATGTATCTGTGATTGACTGCTTTGTTTCAAACGACATCTCAAACTCATTTAAGTCAGCTTGTCTACCCTCGAATATAACAAAACATTTTATTCTGGTACTATTTCTATCAGCAGAGAGTTATCAGCTTTAACACTGATCAAAAAATACATATCACTGGAGCACAATTTTACGAAAATATTGACACGAGGAACGACTGTGTGTGATTCAAAATTTAATCGGCCAGCGCGGGGGATTCTGCGCGAAACTGAATAATTGTGAACACCATAGATGCTGGACTGAACAATCGACAGAGACGAAACACCAGTCAGGCGAGGCCTAAACGCCTGAGTGCTCTCTCTTTGTGGAGGCAAGCAATCCAATATGATTAATGTTAGGACATACATGTTTATTATCTTACAAATGTTTGAATGACGTTACTCATCTATATAAATGTATATAAGTATAAAACATTTATTTATTTGATAAGTATCCGGTGCCAAGGGCGCACAAGTCCGAAAATCACGCGAGGCCAAAAAAAATGTTTATTGGGAACTGCGCGGGTTTTCAACATCTGGCAGAAAGGTTTTCAATATCTCGCAGTGTCATGTCCGCGGGCTGCACAGAATGTGCCCGCAGGCCGTATGTGGTGCACTCCTGTTCTAGTCTGTCCTTTCTTAAAAAAACGCGCGGACTGCAAGTCCGTCGTGAATGACGATGCAAAAAAGGAAACGCTTACATAAAAAAACAAAACAAAAAAAAACGATGCATATATTTTATTGTGTAACGCGTGTGGAAGAGCGACCGCAGCTCGGCGTTTGTCTAATTCAGCATCATTGTAGCGTTGTTGTAGTTTCTGCGCCGCCTCTCAGGCACGGTTTCGAGAATTTTTACGCTATTTTTGCTTCCGCTCTTGATTCCTCTCCCATGCCTGATCCGTAGTCCGTCTACGTCGAGCCTTCTCAGCGCGCCGTAAGTGAAAGTATGATTCTTCCGGACCCGCTGTGAACTTCCCGAGGCCTTGCCATACGGCATCTAAACTCGTCTGCCTAGATAGTCGTGCTCAGGCGCCCAGCAAAATGGGGTGTCGGCCACAGCCCCTGCCAAAATCGAAGGGCACCTAAACTCCAAATAGCGTTCGTCCTTTTTTTTTTTTTTTACGCCTGACCTTTAGCACGCGCTTCTTGCTCTTTGACGCAAGCTCTGACTGCGCGAGCCCGATCAAAGCGCCGGGGTCCCCCGCGAAGGACGACTACTTAATTCCCCGGGGAGGTTTCCACTAACAGCTCTCACTGTCAAAATCTGGCGAACTATCTCAAGTTGGGCGCAGTCTATCAAATGTCACGCCCTGCTTAGCGTGCATGTTATAGCATAAATACCCTAAAAACTTGTTTGAGTTCGCTCAACCGTTTTGGGCAGCCTTATGCATTCTGAAACATGAAAAATCTGCAACATCTGAAGAACAAGTCGGCTCTGCAATATATGATGGTACTTGTAGATAACAGGAAAGCAGCATAATCCAGAAAGTAGGTAGACGACCGCAGTTGGTTTTCGGAAGCTCTAAAGGAGGTGGGTATTCGATTATTTTAATGTCTAGTGATTCAATCAGACATTTCAACTTTAAATTGCCACAATTTAAATGACTGTCAACTTATTGATTTATGAAGAAGAATGAGTAAGCTCTCTACTTGCTGGAATATGAATTAACTAGCTCATCGTGCCAACAACAATACCACTAAAGTAAAGGCAAAAACGATAAGAACCCGTACCGTTGATCATATGCTGAATCCTGATACAATTGTGAAGACTTAACTAGTGCCTTTTATTGGAAATAAAATATTTAACATCAACGTTATGAATGCCGGAAACCTTGAACAAATACCTACTGAAAACAATTACCTTATACTTTTAAAGTTTAAATGTAATGAAGGCATTCCACCAAAAATTGTCCAACGCTTTCTTTGCAACTGCCTAGCACCATATTGTGCAGTATTAATTCGAACTGTATATAGCCGGATTTAGAAGACAGGTATAGGTTAAAATTCCTCAACCCAAATATTATTGGAGCTCTTGAAAATAAATTTTGTTTCAGAACAATTACCAAGACTACACTCCCTCACCTCCCTCTGATTTCGGCGGCTTGCTTATTAAAGTCCCTCACATTTTTCAAAATTTAAAATGCAATTGCATGAATGTTCAGAGAGAAGCAGTAGCATGCAAGAACAAAGAAGCTCTGATGAACTGGTGACGAACATTGAAAGACAGTGAGGTTCAGCTCTTGCAGCGCCATTGTTTGTGTAAATTCGCCCACTGGCTGCATTTGTCAACGACAATGCCTGCCAAAGTTCATTGTTTATAGATAGAATACCTTTTTTTCGAGTTTCTTTTCTTCCAAATCGGGGGTGTTGTTTGAGGAT
>JAZHYW010007714.1:0-43180 GCA_037355805.1 Ixodes ricinus
AGCCTCAAGCAGCCCGTGGGCTTCACCGGTAGTCCTTGTGAAAAAGAAAGACGGGACTCGGTTCTGCGTGGACTATCGCCGACTGAACGCTGTAACAGCAGACGTCTACCCGCTGCCACGAATCGACGGCATCTCGGACCGGCTGCGGCACGCCCGATACTTTCGTCGATGGACCTGGAAGAGTGGGTACCGGCAGATCAGAGGTCGACGAACGGGATCGGGAGAATACTGCCGCTCGACCACGCCGGACGGGCTGTACGAATTTGAAGTGATGCCGTTCGGACTGTGCACCGCACCGGCGGCCCTTCCAGCGCGTAATGGACACGCGACCCTTACCGGCTTGAAATGGCAAAGGTTGCGCTCCCGTCTTACCTCGACGACGTCGTGGTATTCGCCAGCGGCTTCGACGAGCACCTGGAGACGTCTGCGATGCCTGCTGGCTATCCAGAGTGCCGGACTGGCATGAACGCCGTCAAAATGTCGGATTTCGCTTGCGGCAAGCTCAAATTCTGGGCATGTCGTGAGTGCTCAGGGTGTAAGCACTGACCCTGCAAACACAGGCGGCTGCCGCCGAATTTCGCGATAGCCGTGAGACAAGAAAGCCGCGCGAAGATTTCTTGGGCTGTGCGCGCTACTACAGACGTTTCGTTCGCGATTTCGCCAAGGTTTCGGTACTGCCTGCCGCATCTGACGAAGGACGACGTGGACTTCCGGTGGGGGAGGCGCACAAGCGTTAAACGAACTGGAAGGACACCGATTCATCAGCGGAAACCGAAGTTCACACGGACGCCAGCAACGCCGGTTTGGCGCGGTACTCGTCCAAAGACAAGATGGAGCAGAGGTGGTCGCTTACGCAAGCCGGGCGCTGTCGAAGGCAGAGCGCAAAATTACTCAACAACTGACAAGGAATGCCTCGTCGTCTGGGCACAACTGCGTTCCGCCCATACTCGGACAATCCCGTTCCGCGTTGTCACGGACCACCACGCTCTCTGCTGGCTCGCCAACCTCAAGGACCCGTCAGGACGCCTCGCTCGCTGGAGCCTTCGACTGCAAGAATTCGACGTGACCGTTGTGCACAAGTCTGGCCGCAAGCATAATGACGCCGATTGTTTGTCTAGGGCCCCAGTCGAATCTCCTCCTGACAGCACCGACGACGATGATGACGCCCGTTTTCTCGGAGCAATAACAGATACCGACATGGGAGCACTTCAACGAGACGACCCCGAACTTCGCGCCGTGATCGACCACCTCGAAGGTCAAGGAAGCCCTGTTCCGCGACTCTTGGCCCGAGACTTGCCAAGCTTCGTTCTGCGACGAGGCGTGCTCTTCAAGAAGAACTTCGGAACGAGCGACCCTGCCTGGCTGCTGGTTGTTCCGGCCAGCCTGCGAGAAGAAATCTTTCAAGCATGCCATGACGACCCGACGGCTGGACACCTTGGCTACAGCAGGACGCTCGCCCGGATTCGTGACAAGTACTACTGGCCAAGACTCCCGAAAACAGTCCACCTGTACACACGGTCGTGCCATGAGTGCCAGCGACGTAAGAAGCCTCCGACGAAGCCAGCAGGACTCCTGCAGCCGATACCTGCACCGACTACGCCCTTCCAGCAGGTCGGAATGGATTTACTTGGGCCGTTTCCAACATCGGCGCAAGGAAATCGGTGGATTATCGTCGCGACCGATTATCTTACACGATACGCCGAGACGAAAGCCCTGCCATCGGGAACAGCGGTAGAAGTCGCTAAGTTTTTTGTCGAGTCTATTCTCCTTCGACACGGCGCACCTGAAGTGCTGATCACCGATCGCGGGTCGTCCTTCATGGCACAGCTGACTCAAGAAGTTCTTCGGCTCAGTCATACGAGCCATCGACGAACAACCGCTTATCACCCGCAGACCAACGGGCTAACGGAGCGGCTCAACAAGACGATCGCCGACATGGTCTCCATGTACGTCGACGTAGAGCACAAAACATGGGACGAGGTGTTGCCGTACGTCACGTTTGCGTACAACACAGCGGTGCAAGAAACCACGGGAATGACACCGTTCCAACTGGTACACGGCCGGACGGTTACCACAATGCTCGACGCCATGCTGCCACACGTGCCGGCCGACGATGGCAACGACGATGCTCAACTGATCTCGCAACGCGCGGAAGAAGCTCGTCAACTGGCAAGAATCAAGATTCAAGAGCAACAACGAGTCGACGCACGCCGGTATAACCTTCGTCGCAGGGACGTCCACTTCCAACCCGGAGACCGGGTATGGGTGTGGACACCGATACGGCGCCGTGGTCTTAGTGAGAAACTCCTAAAGCGCTACTTCGGACCCTACAAAGTACTTCGTCGACTCGGGGACCTGAACTACGAGGTGATGCCCGCCGGAACACGGACTTCATCACGCCGCCCTCCACGACCAGAAGTCGTCCACGTCGTGCGCATGAAGCCGTACTACGCTCGATAGGACTGTGGACCTTTTGTGTTCCAAAGGACTCTTTAGCTTACCGTTACTTTTGTTTGCTTTGTTTTGGTTTGTGCTGCATCGGGGCGATGCACTTTTTAAAGGGGGAGTAATGCCGCGCGCGCAGCTGGCCAAGTAGGCAGCGCGCGCGTGGCCTAACGGTTATCGCGCCTGCCTTCCACGCAGAAGGCCAGGGTTCGATTCCTGGCCGCGCCTACACATTTTTGTTGACGATGTAGTGTGATGTTCTAGCAAATTCGAGAGCCGCCTTGCTAATTCGAGGTTAGAATGTTCTACGGACCGAACCTTCTACGCCGAATGTTCCGGAAGCCCACGCGTGTACAAAGGGGCTCCGCCTGGCAAGCCGAGTCAGTTTTCGCCTCAGCGTTCGATCCTGCTGCTTCGCCGCTTTCGACGCCCGCGACGCTCTGTCATTATCTTCTGTTTCCTTTTTACTTTTGGGCACAAGTTCGCCCCATTAAACGTTTAGTTTCTTTTGTTATCACCGCCTCATCAGTTGTCATTCGTGACAATATTACTTCTAGGAGCTTTATCAGTCCACATAATTTTTCAATTTGATGAGATCCAATGGGCTTTGCCCCCTTAATATTCTTCCGAGAGTGTGTACCAAGACGCTTCATTTAATATAATTATCCCAGCAACTTATTTCCGTTCTATATTTCGCTTGTGAAACAATCTGTGACAAATATCGACCGAGAGATTCTTAGCGCGTCCACTGGACATCAGGAGAAGGCATAGTCGAGTGTTTTGAGCCGCCACGTCTACAACTATAGATGGCGCTCGCCACTACTCCCAATTCAAAGGAAAAACGCCAACGCTGCGGCGCGTCCAGACGTCTGAACTACGCTAAACCTGTCCGCGCCAAAGCAACAGTCCTTTCCCGGAGTGAGATGTATTCCCGCGAGTAAATTGTTTGTACGTACGTTTGGAATTCAAATATTCGAAGGCGCTCCAAATGCGCAGGCTTCTATGCCGCCCCTGTACTAAACTTAAATAACAAAAACGTTAGTCTCAATGCCAATCTGTATTATTAACGCCTGTTGTTATGATGATGGTGATTAAGTATTTAATCGCTCAACGAAGCACACATGGGCTTTGCTGTGCCAAAAGAAATTATTAAAAAGGTCAATATTAAAATTATACATTTCCCGTGCGAAATATACAGGGTGTTTCACGAAAGGTGGACAAATTCGATATTGCGGAAACTACGCGTCGCAACAAAAAAGGCTCATGTATTTTTGGTCCTCGGCCAGGGACCTATTATGGAAAAATGATTGAAGTCCAAGATAATTAAATTATTGTTATCTTTGCGTAATTAACTTAATATTATTGGGTTTAATGGGCATGGTTTCAATTAGAAAAGTGATCAGCACCGTCAAAAAACACTCAAATCAACAAATTGCAGAACGATCGAAGCCACGCGAGTGCATTTTACGGCTTTCTGAAAACCGCACAAATTCGTCGGGCTTTCAAGTTTCGGTTTTCGATCGGAGCGCATCTCGGGCCCGGCGATACTGCGCCCCGTGGAGAGATAGTGCAACCAACCTTTGCTGTGTCGCGTGATGACAGCGCAGCAGAGGTTGGTTGCACTATTTCTCCACGGGGGTGCAATGCCGTCGGGGTCGAGATGCGCTATGATAGCAAAACCAAAACTTAAAAACCCGACGAATTTGTGCGGTTTTTCAGAAAGCCGTAATATGGTTCGCGTGCCTTCTGTCGTTCTGCAATTTGTTGACTTAAGTGTTTTTCGACGATGCTGAGCAATTTTCTAATTGAAACCATACCCTTAAACCCAATATTAAAAAGTTAATTACGGCAAAAATAATTAACAACTTAATGATGCCGGACTTTAATAATTTTCCCTAAAATGGGCCCCTGGCCCAGGACCAAAACGACAGAAGCCTTTTTTCGTTGCGAAGCATAGTTTTCGCAATATCAAATTTTTCCACCTTTCGTGAAACACCCTGTATCGTAACTGTTGTAGATAGCCAGTTTCTTCAAGAAATTCTAAAATGCGAGCAAAAGGCACTTAGGGTTCATCTCCCAGCAGAAAGGCTGGATAAAATAGAAGATCTCCGGAAAGTTCTTGATAAAATTTGTTCATGATAACATAATTCGTTGTGCCACAGAATGTGCAATACAGTTAACTATCACCGCAATTCCCACAGAGCGCAGTGTCCTCACCTCAAGGAAGATGTCGATGAGTCACACGTGAATGCCCAGTTCTCAATCGACACATTAAAACCTTGCATGACGACGGTCTCTAAGGTGCGAGCAATCCCATTCCTCCAGACGTAGCTTGACGACATGTAGCTTATAATCTGTACCAGGCACGTAGCCAGGATTTTGCTTCGGGGAGGGGGGGGGCGCCATGAGAAAATGCTGTGTGAGATGGGCGGGAGAGGAGGTCCCACCAAAATGGAAGATTTCAAGGGGGGCCCGCCCCATGCCCCCCCCTGGCTACGTGCCTGATGTGTACCAAAGTTTTACCCAGCTTCTGTTTAGCTAATTATATATTTATTTTTGCCTTTTTCGCTGCTAGTAATTATAATATTTTTAGACTGCTTTAAAACTTTTGTAGGCATGGCAACGTGTTGTTTCCAGAGCATTCTTAACAGAGGCCGCTAGCCTATTCGCCTTTTGAGTACCTGAAATTCAAACATGTCTTGGTACCTATCAAAACCTTATATTGTATTCTACTTGGGGAAAGTAAGGATTACTCTACACATACCCTTGCACAAGCAGATTCTTCACATCATTGAGGGGGCCGACAAACTGTATAGCTTTCGGGAGCCCACAAACAAAGTAGCTTTTTTCATATTGTTGCCTAACATATATTTAATAGCCATGAGCACAACACGAAGCTCTGCAGTAAAGATGTTGGCAACAGAGTCAAGTTGTCTATCTTTCAGAAAGTGGTCTGAATATGAGTGTGCAGCCGGACCGACATATTTTGGAATTTTTCTGCACTCAGGGAAGAACTGTGCATATCCCTTATGCCTAGCTTGCAAGGTAATAAACTCTTGTTGAAAAACTGGATATTCAAAAGATCGTTCATTGGGTTTGGCCAGGGACAGTCAAAGGTGAAGTGCACCGCCCTCCAAAGCGCCCCGTTTTGAGCTCTCGTCATCAAGCTACACTTAAACGGTCGGTGGCCGAAAGCCGGAGCACGTGTTAGAAAATCTCGCACTGCAGAAGCTAGGGATCCTGGGTTAAATCCCCACCCTCCCGTTCCGGATCTGGATGAGCATCGTACCGATGTGCGGTGGTGTATCACTACCTGCGTGCTGCACGTTAAAGATAGCAGGCTAGCGGTTGACTGCACTGGCTAAATTGCTCATCTACAGCTGAAAGACAAGTCGTACTGTTGAGGCAGCAAAAATATCAGGCCGTATAAACATGCACACAAACACCGCGCTTACGCTCAGGGAGTACAAGCTGCAGGGGAAGACAGGCTTTGAATGAGAAGACTTAAAGGCCGTACTATGCACGGCTTGTTTTCAATAACACGTAAAAAGCGAAAGCCTGCAAATAACCGAAGGATGGGTCTTCAGGATCAGATGTGATTTTATGACTATAGCATAGGCCTAGGTACAGTCTTCGTTTGTTAATGGCATGTCTTAGCATACACAGTAAGTACAGGCTATGTTCAGAAGGCACCCGGGCAAGTCGAAGCCCAGGGTTGTGAAAGGACTCATAATTTTGTTTAAAGAAGACGGAAGCGCCGAGCCATATACAACATCACCGTAGTCGAGACGGGAACGAACCAGCGAATCCCAGAGTCGCAGGAGGCACCTTCTGTCAGAACCCCAGGACATCTGTCCGACTACTCTTGGAGAACATTAGTAGATTTAAGAAACCTTCAGCTTCAGTCCCTTTAGATGGACCTGAAAAGTAAGCTTCTTATCAAAAATAACCCCCAAGATCTTGCGTTCATGCCTAAAGTTTATGTCAGTATATAATCATCTGCAGGCTGGGATCAAGTTACAGCCCCGACGCAGTAAAAAGGCACACAGACCATTTATTCTGGCAGCAAACCCGAAACAACTTTCATCGGCGAAGTTACTCTTCCTCACTTATTTCTATCTGCAATTGGCGCTCACAGATTTAGACGCTGCAGGAGGAGAAAGCGATCTGGACATCGCCTACATAAAAATAAATAAAAAAACGATTGTTGTATCATTGCCGTTAGGCTCTTTATCTTAATGGCCAAAAAAGGTAACACTCAATACGCCTCCGTTTGGGACACAATTTGTCCTGAGTAAATACATCGGACAGCGTGGATCCCAAGCGCACATGACAAGTGACGGTAGGACAAGTTCCTTATACAATGCAGCATGCGACTGCGCACAACGCACCTAGACAGGCCCTGAAGTATTCCGTACCGCCCTGTCGTTTCGTAAGCATTCTTTAAATAAAAAATACAGAACAGCAATGCTGCGGATCACAAAAGCCTGGGGTGCAAAAGTCTCCAGAAAACAAATTGATTGAATATTGATCGATCTCTCCTATAACCAGACCGGTTTCTATTAAGAAAACAAATGTTGCCCTAGAACGAATACCAGCCTTCTGTTTATCAACCCTTTTGTAGGTTTGTTCTTGATTTGGATAGAAATTTACCACAACGAATTAAAAAAACGAAACAAAGGTCCCAAGTATTCAATCTACAAGTGCCTCAGCATTTCATTAAATCCCATTTGGACCAAGTGCTGACCTCCCTACTTCAAGGGCCGTTTAAAACTCACACATTGTCAATGGCCGGTTGTAACCAGTATTACTGCCAGAGAAATCACTATACTCTGTTTCACCTTCAGTCCGAGCGCCGCGGACGCTAGGGGCCATCCCAGCCAATCCAGCGGTGATAGAGTGTCACGTGACCTTGAGCTCTCTGTGTCGCTCTGCCCGACCGGCAGGTCACGCCATTTTCTCCCGGCGCTGGATTGGCTGGGAGAGCTCGTGGCGTCCCTTTGCGCTCGGACTGAAGGTGGAACGGGTATAACTGTTTTTCCGCCAAAGAGCTGAAGTTTTTTGTTTTTTTTTAATTTTAGCAGTGTTATAAACGAATTAAAACTTCTCGAAAATGATTAGCAAGAATATCAGCCTGTTTGTTTGGTGAAGTCGATGAAGAAAGGAAAATGGAAATGTTGAGTTGTAGGTACCCTGAATTTTCCTAACGTGATTCCTTACCTGTTTTGCGTGAAAAAGATGTTCAATAAACAAACATATTTCACCCTTGGTTCCACTTGGCTTGTTTTCGTGTCCAACAAGCTCTTGCTGTGCACTGTTTGAATTTGATCTTAATATGAAGAGTCGGGAGCCGTAGAAACATTAACCAAGCCTTATTTTGAGCCATCGGGGCGGTTGTAAAGTCCTTGTTTCACCAGGGCTTGTATTTCTTGGGAATATTATCAGAAATTAGGCGAGTTGACAGAGAAGTAGCAGTTATAATTTATTCTGTAAGGTGGGTACATGGTCGCCTTCTCAGGAGAAAGATTAGAATAACGTGAGTTCGATCACCGCCTCCACAGAAAGTAGAGGTCAGTCTGGCTCTATCAAACTTGCTTGGAACAAAGATTCGAAGAAAATTAAGCGCCACTGCACTTCCTTTCTGCGATGTTCTCGGTAACTTTCAATGGAACAATTTATTTTCATTTTTTTCAGAGGACAAAATCGGGAATATGCTGGATGGTGGCCACTACAGTTTATACACTGAGGCTAATTATTCTACACATCTGCAACGTGCTCCTTACTGGAGCACTTTGCAGTAGTGTCCCTTTTTCGACAGTTCTATGACCCATGGCCGAACCATTGAGGGTTCTGCACATAAGGTTGGAACCGGCACTGAATGTAACCTCGCCTTTATAGTCTGCCCAGTCGTTAAATCGAAATTCAAAATAATATAATTTGTCTTTCGTTCCCCAACTTCATGGCGGACGGTGATTCGTCGTGCAGCTATAACTCCTTGGCTAGAAAGGACCTTAACTATTATGGCTCGGAGTGAGTCAAGGTCAGTCAAAGAAATGACCCCTTAAAACTGTTCAGTTTGCGGTGTGGACTGACGCTTACTTTGTGATCGGAGAGCAGATTGCGTTTTAGGACGGAATCAAATTTCTGCTTTCTGTAGAGCTCCACAAGGAAGATATCGGATTTCATCTTCTTCGCACTTAAATTGCCAGTAATCATATCATCAAGAACTCTAGAGACCAAGAAGGAAGATAGTTTTCTCTTTTTGCTTTTCACCCTCTACACGCTGTGCAAGAAACTCTGGGACTTTCAGCATTTCAAAATATTTCTATACAGTGTCAAGGGCTTCGGTGCGGCATGTCAGAGGCCGATCAAAGAAATATTTGTCGCGCAGACCCTAAGCGGTGGGAGGAATATTCGGTGTCGCAGTGTGCACCGCCCACCACGATTTTCAACGAGGGTGTATGTAATGTGCTATAACAAGAAAGGCTTGGCTGGCAACAATATTTTACCAGTGCTGCCTATGGACGATACACCGGTGTGGATCCAGGGACCGGAACTGTTTTCACCTAAGATTGGTCCTTGCCACCTAATAAGCTACAAAGGGAAGGAAAAAAATGTGGAATAAAAGAGAAAGCGGGGAAAGAAAAGTGAAAGAAAGAAAACGAGAGCAGAAGAGGCGACTGACTGAATCATCCTGGTCGGGCCGCCAGGCCACCGACTACGAAAAGCAGAGGCCGAAGTGATATATCGCCTCACCCCGGGGCCCCGAAGAATTTAAACGTATTCTGGCTTCAGCTCGACCATAAGTATACCCTTCTCCGGACACGCGCTGAGCCACGCACAACCAGGCGTGAGTAGGTGAAATACACGCTGGCTTGGGGTTCGTAGTGACGCCACTCACCAAACACCTACTATGGCGGCCCACGCATGGCTGGGGTTCGTGTTGACGCTGCTCACCATGCGCCTAACCCCTAAGGTGTAGGCATCCCTGGTGGGGTGCTGTTATCCGTACCCAGCGACGAGACAATATTTATCTAACGTTGATAAGAAATAAGGTATATTTTAAACGTTATAATATATCTTATACCGAAAACTTCTTTCTACATGTTGTATGTATTTCCGCCGTATGAAGAGAGATTGCACCATTTTTTATTCGTTTAAACGCAATGTGTCATAATATTAGTAGAATAGCCTTCAGGAAAGAATGACCAATCTACTGACCTATCTAAAGAGGATGATTATGATATACGTTTGAACGGAAGGCTGAAGTGCAATTTCAAGAAGAGACTAGATTAAACATTACATTAATGTTTCGGCAGTTTTATTTCCTCTATATTCAACCTCTTCACATCTTATTTAAATAATATCACACCCGAAAACTTTTTAAACACACCCATTTTAAAAATCCGTCCCGTGGTTGCCATGAGCGGAAGCAGGAGTGGGACCCATTTTCGTTTTTATTTTGTTTACTTTTATTTTCTTTACTAGTGTGCACTAGAATATGAGGGAAGTGACGGCGCTCGTGTGCGGACTAGTGCGAGAGAGGTGGAAGATTTAAAAGATGTGGTTGGTGGCGGTACGAGCCAAGGGGGATTTCGGCTGACGAAATTCCAAACATGACTGGCTTTGTAAATAGGCATTTTTCTGTATTCCTCAACACCAAATCCTGCACACCTTATTTCAATTTGCAACCATCAGCGACCATGTGCTGCCTCCCTCTCGAGACTCGGCGGGATCACTAGTTAAAGAAGAACCATCTTACACCCATCTTGCTAAATATGTTTATATAGTTAAAATGGTTTATGGTAAAAACATTACGAATCTGGGCATAGGTTGACTTAGCATTCTGCAGTCTCTAATCAGTTCCTAAAGATGTCGCCCCTCTTCCCCTCCAGTAAAATTGTTAAAGTTAAATTTTAGTTAGCTTCTAGTTCATTTTACGTACTTTTGTTACACAAGAGACTGTGCTCGGAGTACCGTGCGTAAAATAAGTAAAAATTCAAAGTGGTATTTCGAACTGGCATGAATACGAATTTGACATGAAACTGGAGGTACGGTTTCCAGTTTTTTTAGCTATTTCATCAAAAGCCAAACGCTTCTTTGAAACTAACGCCAGATGACTATGAAGCTCGCATAAAGACTGAACGACACAAGCGGTGATACAGTACATTTTTGTATTGCAGTCTGCTTCCAAAGAAATATTTTGAGGTAAATTAGCTTGAAAACGGTCAATGCGACCTTATTCAATGTAAAAAAATTGATCGCTTCTAAACATTTTTCCACTTTTTACAGCTTCCTACTTTGCTTTAGGGTAAGCCCACACCTGAATCACGGCTATCCTTTTACTTGCTCCAGGTCATAAATATTTTTTTTGTAAATATCAGTATTATACTGTTCCCATCAAGCATTGGAGAAACTTCGTCGAGTGGCTAAATTAATCCCCACGGAGGTTGACTGCCGAAACAAAATGTATCCAAGTATTAAAAATACATTATCGCATTTCTTGCTTGCGCTTGACGAATGCGGCGAGATGTCTTTATTATATGTTTTTTTAGACAATTGACCTCACAGAATCCAAAATTTGTTTAAATCTTCAGTCGTTTTTTGTATACACTGATCATCACTTTGTTGTTCACAGATATTACTGACACACGTCAACCTATGTCGGTCATTTGATTATTAAGTGTGTCTGCGTTATAATTATTATAGACTAAACAATATAAGGCTGTACATACCGTGTGCAACATCACGTTGAGATACGTTAGAACGGAAGAGTTTGGAGAGGGCTTTTCATCCTGTTTTCTACAAATGAGGTGTCGCAGAGAAAGTGTACACCCAATTTTATACTTGGTCGGTTTTCTTCATCTGTAGAACCTAAAAGGTTATTATAGATAAGCTAAATATTGTTTCTAAGGGAAATATAAAACCACACACAATCTCATGCGTGGTCGATACAGTGCTGTATACAGGGTATCTCATTTTATTTTAAAACAGCTTTAAAATTAGGGGGTGGTAGTTAGACGAATTCTGTTTTCACCATGTATTTACAGGCTCGGCGTATACTAGATAAGGGGATAAATGGCATCCTAATTCAACTAATTAACAAAAGTTTGTAGATTCACTTCTTAAATACTGGTTTTATAAGTCATGTTGTAATTTCAGTAATGACGGCAATGACTATTAGAGGCCAGATCAAATGAGTGAATGTGCGAAAATGTTGTTTTTTACACATTATTTATTAAATTACGCGTTTCTTTTTGCCTCACTTAATAATTGCATCACTAAAAAACCCATATATCTTTGGCCACAGTTATGGTTGGAAGAATCACCTAGTTCTTTACGCTACGTCGTCAGTTGTGTCGTTGGGGCACTCACAAAGGACACTCTTCCGAGATAGTGACGACATGATTACAATCACGACATCACTCTTCGAAGCGTCAATGTTGGCAAGGCTTGCGACGCTCTTTTGAGCGAAATTTGTAAATCAGGCGAAACAACGCGAGAATTCTACGATTACTAAATCATTATGAACTTTTCGCAAACTTTTTGTTAATTGGAAGTTCCTTTAATAGCAATCGATGTGAATGCCGCGAATTCCAACACGACCCCGAAAACCAATGATTAAAAAGTTAATTAAGATACTTTCGATCAGTAGCAACTTACAGGTAAAAACATACGCTCATCTAGTGGCCGCCGAACCAGTTAAGTACATGGTGAAACCAGAACTCGTCAAAGTCTCATCCCCTATATTTAGAAAAATGAGTTTAATTAAAATCACATTGTGTTCATTTCTTTATTAAGCACACTATTGCAAATTTCCCTCAATCTACTGTCCTGGATCTTGCTAGAGCAGCCTATGACACCGCGCTTTAGAGGTGTTCGGCGAATGACATGGCGGAAAAATTCTTTTCACGACAGAAATATTTCCTGTGATGAAACAGTGTGCATTCTTCAAACACTTGCCCAAACCACTCTCACAAAGAAAAACGTAATAATCAGGTGCGGACGCTTTCTCGACTTCAATATTTGGCGATTATTTGGCGTACAGCACGTCATTGGGTGCAGGGAGTGAACTCTAGGAATGCAGACACTTAAGCTTCTGTTGAGATTGCAAACCACAGTTTAACAAATAACCATCTACTTATTTTAATGTCACCAACCACCCTAAGAAATGTCAGGAATCTTGGAGTGCGTTGTTACTGCCACCTTTGGTGTGGTAAATTAGGACATTTTCCTTAGAATTGCAGGCCTTCGCATAGGTTTTTTATCAAATGGTACGCAAATCAAAAGAGAATTACATTTTTATGATAAAGCAAAAACTCAAGGAGATATTTTTCAACAAAAAAAAACCTATGAGGAAAACTTTTTTTTTCTATGCGAGCTGATTGAGCAATATAGATGCTGACAGTCTCCGCCCTCGGTGTGTAGAGTGTGTAAACATATTCGCTTGGAGCTGTCCTTAAAATATAAAAAGCCTGCTGTGAATTGATATATACAGGCTCTGAAAAAACTCTCCATGTCGAACGTTTAAATGCGAACAAACGCGCAATTAACAAGAACATTGACAAAGGTATGCGGTAATTAAGGACGTATATGTGTTTTAACACATCTATCTTTCAGCATGAATGCAAGCAAGAATATCTCGATGTCTACGAAAGGATGCCATGCTGCGAACTGTAACTTAAATAATTAATGGATGAATTAATGAATACTTATTTAGACACTCCTGTCTGGGAGAGTTAAGGAAAGGACGTTTTAAGTCACCCGAGAAGGCTTAATTCTTGTTTACAATGCTAGAAGAGTTTTAGCACTCAATACTATTAGTTAGTGATGACATCCATTCTTACACCATTCTCCCCTCCCCTCCCCCCCTCCTCTCCAGGATGCGCTGTGCATAACGCACTGAAATATGGCTCCCCTTGAATACTTCATATAAAGAGCTTTCAGGGGTCGCAATTGCTGCATTCTGACGGTTATTTCTACTTGGTGGTTCCTTGTAGCTACTATTTCTGCGGTGTGAAACGTAACACAGTAAACAGAACGTTCGTGGCAGATAAAATACCGGCATTGCCGCGGATGACTTTACGGGCAAGCGGTGCATAGGCCATGGGGCGTACAGTCGTTGCATACTACTACAAGGCGAGATTCTCAAGCGTTGACGCCACCAAGCGGCAACGCTCGCAGCTGCAGTAACCTTGGCCGTGGAGGAAGTCGTGACGTCAAGAGAGCGATATGCATTGCTCTTCTCGCTGGCTGACTTTGCCTGAGAGGTAGAGAGCTCGTGGTAACAGCGTTTCGTTTTCATATCCCTTTAAAAGGCCTTCAGAACAAACTCGACAAAACAAATAGCCAAATGTTCTCACAATCTCGGCCATGAGCGTGCACATCGTCGTGCGCCGGTTCGCTTATACTTAAAGTGGTTCCTTCTGAAGGCTTTTAAATTGCCCGTGAAGCAGGAGTATAGTACCCAACTGTGTGGACTCTCGAGAAAGACATATTCGTTCAGAACAGGAGACAATCTATTGCAGCTCGGTGACGTCTTTGTTGAAACTAGCCCTATGATCGCGCATGAAGGTCATTGGACCATTCGCGGAAAAAAAAACAAGCAAGCCCATACAGTCAAAATTAAAAAATATATATATACTCGATAATTACGATAACCACATAAATCACACGATGAAATCACCCTGTAAAGGTTTAATCGTCTGTATTCGCGGCCAGTTTGCCTCGAAATAATAGCGGAATCCCAAGTAACGTTATAGTAACGTTCGTCAGCTTTTGATATTAACGGTAACATTACATTTTTCAGACGGTAATAAAGCTCAGTAAAGCGTTAATATATGACGAACTAACGAATAACACTATTTTTTTTTACTTATTTTGCGTAACGGGTACAACACTTTTTTTGGTGCAGTATTTTGAGGAGTTACACAATAACGAGCGGTAAAACATACAAACCACGATATGTGGTAAATCGTAAATTTTCGCCTCGGCCGCCTTAATAATCCACAGCTTAAAACGAACAAATAAAAAATCCACCATGCTTGCCATTTAACGGTTTAAAAATACATCCCACTATACTTATTTTATTTTTTTTTTGAAATAGATCGTTGAACCCAAAAATTCGTGTCCGAATTGAGACGAAGACATCCGCTGATATATTAACTATACAGTAATCTCGTACGGGAAGGTGTACATCGGGCAAACGGGGAGGTACCACAACATTCGCCCCGGGAGCATTGAAGTCCGTTAATTAAAACCGCTTGCTAACATTTGGCATTGCACTGCCGCGACTGCGGATGCACATCTTTACTAGAAAGTGCCACCGTGTTTTATCACCACAGGGACCAAAAGGCTCCCGAGATTGTAAATGTTCACAGAATAAAAAAAGGAAAGCCCAATGTAGTAATCTCTTCTACACGACGGTACGGAAGGGGAGGACGCCTACAGCACTCACATGGTGTGGCCGAGCAGGAAGCCGCTGCAACGCGCGTTCGCGGCTCACGAAGAGTGAGACACAGACATATTGCCTGGTGGGTGTCCCGCAGTTCTCTCTGACGTCACTGACGGAACGGCGGCTCTTTTATTAACAACTGCCCGCGTGACATAATAGATACATAACTGATACAACAAGATATAAAGACAAACCCGATAGACAGGACACACGGTGCGCTATCTAGTGGCAAAATCACTCAACGCAGATCACTCCACCCAACCTGCGTGAGTGTGGCTTCCTTGGCATTGTGGGAATGTATATATATAATTTTATATCTGGAAAAATCGCCTACAGATTTGTATAACAGTTAGCACGCAATGTTGTGATGCGCAGGCGCAATTCCATCACGATTAGAGTCATGCTTTTATGTTGTCGTTTTTTTCGCGGGTTATTCAGGATAAACCTTCAGTTGTAAGTCAGCGCTTGTATCGTCCACTTCTTTCCTCCATCCGTGTAACATTCTGTGCTGTTTTCATATAAACGCACACACACTAACCCAGCTATCTTGTCTGGTAAAGCCAAAAATGCATATTCATCTGAAATGCCACGAGTAAAGGTAAGAATAATCAAAAGGCTCTTGGGATACGAAGCATCAATTTTTACAGGAAGGCAGACACGCAAAATTGGAATGATAAAAAATAAGTATACAAATATCTCCAAATGTGATAACTACGGTTCATGCTGGAGAAAATGTAATGCCCGAAATAAGAGTTTATACCCCCTCCCCATGGGGCTTTTATTTCTGGTGGTATAGATTTTTTTATCATACTCTTTCAATATTTTTGATTTATTTCGCATGAATGTTCAACGTAACCTTTAAGTTCCCAAATATGAGGCAAAAGGACAAAAGTTAGCATGCGCAGTACACTTTTTATTGGAACCAGCATGTCTCAATTCCTCTATTCCGGTTGACCTATTAATGTAACCGACGGAGTATATTCAGCGAACAATGCAGCACGCACATAGACGCAGGCACACACGGTTAAACTAAGTTGTAGTGCGCAATACAACTTCTCGTTCTATTGCTCTTTTAATACATGAACTTTAAAGCAATACTTGCTTTCGGACAGCTGCTCAATGTAACCTTTAATTTCGCAAACATGAGGTGAAACGATGAATGTTAGCAAGCGCGGTGCACTGAGCCAACATTTATACATCCAGTGAACGGTTGACAAACCTAATGTAATCGACGGAGTATATTCAGCAAACGACGCAGCATGCACACACGCACAGACGCACACACGGTTACACTAAGTGGTAGGGTGCAAAACAACTTCTCGTTCTATTGCTCTTTTTTATACATGAACTTTGAAGCATAGTTTGCTATCGGACGGCTGCTCAATGCAACCTTTATTTTCGCAAACATGACGCGAAGCGATGAATGTTAGCAAGTGCGGTGCGCTGAGCCAGCATTTTTACATCCATTCAACCGTTGACCAACGTAATGTCATCGACGGAGTATGTTCAGCACACGACACCTCGCATGCACGCTCACAAAGATACGTGCAAGCTAAGAGATGCGAACTGCGCATAGATACTGAGGAAGAGAAACGGTCATACCAGAGTTCTTGATGTGATATTGGTAGGAAAATATCGCCCTAATACATTAAGTGTGGGTACTGGAAGGCGTGCTCGACAGGTGTATTTACCCGGTCCTCAAAAGTGGTCCCCCGTTTTTCGCCTGATGACGTTAAATAAGCGTCGTGTTGCAGCGGGCCGTGATTCTGGCGGTGTCAGAAGAGCGTTGGTGGATGTTGCAGACGCCTGTACTTACGTAGAAATCGCCCTCTAGCTCCACAGTTCGACGGAAACGTCGGCTGCCAAAGTCGTGATGCCTCGACGAGAGCGACACTAACATTCTCTCGAACTTTTTAACCGCGAGTTCTAAGACCAACCGTCAGGACCGGACATCTGGCATGAGACACCGTCCCCTGTGATGCCATTTTGCCATTTCTGTACTGCTTTAATATATTAGCAGGATAGCTCGGACGCCAAACAGACCCGTCGATGATGCGTTCTCAGGCGCCATGTTACCACCATGAACTTCCGGGTTCTGTATTGAGATTTTCCTCACGAGGCAAATTCATGGCGCAGCTAATATTACGTGCTGTCAATGTCATATTACCTGGACACGTGTAAAGCTAATAGGACTGCCGGTCTGACATGCTGGTGACTGTAAAAACAAAATTCAACAAAATCTTTAAAGATTTATAAAAAAAAATTCAAAGGCATCGTGACGCACGTCTGCGCAGGCTGTCATGCCAAACAAACTCCATTCTCGTTTTTGAACATTTTATAGACTGTATGTATAAAAAGTAACTTGGAGACGCTGTACTTCTGTTGAAAAAGCTCGTAGAAACATCAGACACTATGTTGGGAAAAATCAATCATAATAAAATGGCTTAGATGCAAAGTAACGTAATTAATTCTTTCCAATTCCTTAGCCTGTCATCTGCTCGAATCGCATTCGCTACGTCACAGGAAAGTGCTTGCGAGGTGGCGTACTGACGCCTCTCGTCGCCAATCATGTGAAGTACTTCCGTCTCTAAATCTCACCAGACACGTTACACGAACATTCTCACCATCCCTTTCTATGCGCGTGGAGCCAGTGTTTCCGAGATCGATCGACTTCCTTCGCGCCGTCATGGACTGCGCCGGCTACAGTCATCGGGAACATAAAAGCAAATCTGCTAGTACTTGATTTCTATACGTACGCCTCTCTCTTTTGTCGTCAATGTGAAAAGTGCATTTGTCGGAGGCCGGAATGGTCCCGGGTATATAAAAACGATTTGACTCAGAAAATAAAAAAGCAAAGATTGTAAGCGCGGTTTTGCACCTCGCAAATACATCCCCATCGACGTATCCACTAAGTTCAGTCTTTAGCGAAACAACTCGCTATGCTTTTACTTTTTAGGAACAACGAAACAACTCTAAAACTACGAAAATACAAGCGCCAGGGAACGGGACAAGAGAGGCTAGACAAATGAAGTGCGACTACCAACTGAACTTTAAAGCGGAAACACACAGAAATATATATAAATTTTACTCACAGTAATAACAAAAAATATACCTAGTTTTTTTTTTAAATATTTAATGACAGGGAATTTTTACATTTTGCTTCACCGGCAAGCCTGTTGCTAAAAGACTCGAGAAGTTGATTTTTTTGTTGTGTTTTAGTGTTTGCCCAGAATATGTGCTATTTTCCAGCTCAGGGTGGCAGCAACAACTGTGGCAGTGCACCGCCAAGTGACTTGAAGTTGTTCGATTTGTTGAAAGGTCATTCTGCCTTGCAGTTTTATTGAGACATCCGCCGGCTTGGCCAATGTAAACCTGCCCTCACGTCGACGGAATCAGATCAGCAACCGATGTAGCGCATCCCGCGTATTTGTTGGCATGCTTCTTCTGGAGCGCGTCACTCGCTTACTTATAGATACTGGATGTATAGATTTTAATGCGAATAATATGTTGATACTTCAAAAGGGTATTCACTTGAGTAGTTGGCGGTACATTTTGGATTAAAAGCGCTAAAAGACGAGGACAGAGTAAAAGACACACAACGTAGAGCGCACTTGCAACTGAGGTTTAATCTGATTTAAACCAAAGAAGAAACATATATGCCTTGTCAACAACCATCCACGTCATGTACACACATTGTTCAATAATCTATATAAAATCTTTCTAGCTTGAGCTAACAAAGGACTGAAGATACGCCACCTCCGAATCGTACAATGCTATCGATGGGGCGCTGATGCACGTGTCGTCCGTCGCACTTCCTTATGAAAACGCCTCGAAATTTCCTAGTCATTTTGTTACGATTCCTGCTCAGGATAACAGTTTCCTGAAGCTTTGGACCACAATCGCATCGGTTGCAGTGTATCGCAAGATTACCCGAGGGCGAAGATCTTATTGCCAGTGCGTGTTCCCTTAGTCTGTCGTTGATGCACCTTCCGGTTTGTCCCTGTGTAAACCCTCCCACATGTTAACAGCTGTGTGTCTTACACCACTCCTTCCGTTGCACTCCACATATTTGAAGTCCCGATACGCTTCTTCGTCACTCCCCAAATGACGTGGATGGTTGCGACAGAGCAAGGCATATTAGCTGCCTTTCTTACCAAATTTGGTGTTAGGAAGTCAGCACTTAGAATCTGACAGTCGGCAGATGCGTCTGCTCTCCACTAGCTGAAATGGCGGTGCTCATAACAATGTTAGGCACAGTCCGATACCTAGCGTCCTTTTAGTGGCTCTATTTGATCCTAAAAATGTACCACCAACTAGCCCAAGTGAATACCCTTTTAACGTTCCTTTCTTCTACATGGGGCCCTGTTCTTCGTTCGCCATGTTATCAACCAGACATATACTTCATCAACGCCATTGCTATTACGGAGGTCAAGGCTAGACATTGTGCCTACGCCATCAAGAATGGAGTATACCCAGCGGAGGTCATGAACCTGTTCCGGATTCCACCGTCGACGGGACACGCTAAAAGGATCACCAAGATTCTGCGTGCTGAAACCTGGAGGCAGGCGAGACTTCTTCAAGACGGCCTCAAGGTATGGTGCTATTCCGTCTATAAGGACGAGAAGGTGGCGGAGTGGAAGTTCAGGGAATGTCGCCGACAAGCTGGAAGAAGCACAGAATTCTTATGGCAGCGTTTACGGACGGCATTGCCCAAGCCTACGAGAGGAAAGAAGAGCGGCGTGTGCAACGTGGTGTTGATGGGGGACGCTGAGGCACCTGAAGCGGTCGTAAAGACTTTGGAAAAAGGTCCCAAGTTTGCCTGTGAATCGAACCTACAGCCACAGGAACTGCTCACACTTGTCAGAAATGTAGGCGAAAGAGTAGTACAAACGGATAGAGATAGATGTATTTTAGACGGAGTGGATGTACTTCCCCGGGAGATAGGGGGTCGGACCTCAGAAAGGCATAACGTGGAGCGGGTTGTCTCTTACTGCTTGAAAGAGGGACTCAAGCTACTGGTGGCTGATAAGGAGGGTGGCTTTGTCCTTGTCCCTGAGAGTGACTTTCTAGAAAAAAGTAAACAGGCGGTCATAAAGAATTTTAAGGTAGTGAAAAAGATCTCCCTCACGAAGGTAAAGGATAGGGCCGTCGAAATGTGTCACGGTCTAGGCCTTGACAGGCTAAAGGCCTCAATAGTACGGGCTAAGGATCTTCATCTTAAGATTTTTTTCTCAGTAAAAACACATAAGGAGAGTATGCCATTCAGGGCTATAGTTACACAGAGGGGATCATGGCAACTACAGATGTCATCTTATCTTCAAAGACACCTGTCACGTCTTCAGTGCCAGGACCCCTTCAAGGTGTGTAACTCAGAGAGCGTGGTTCAATTTCTGAGAGACTCTAACCCAGGTTCCTGTCACGCGGTTTCCTTTGATGTGGAAAACCTGTTTTACGCAATACCTCATAAGGAGCTCTTCGAAAGTGTACGAGAAGCAGTCGAGACTTATGGGGAAGTTAAGTTCCAAAATGAATGTGGTATCCATGGAAGGAGTTTCTTGGAGATGTTGAGCTTTTACCTGGAGTCCACCTATGTTGCGTTTGAAGGTTCGAAATTCATACAGAAGGAAGGTATATGTATTGGGACGAACGTGGCCCCAGTGCTGAGTGATTTATTTTTAGCAAAATGCGACAGAGATATTGAAGCGAAACTAGATGGTAATATCATCCGGATATTTAGGTATGTAGACGACTACCTTATACTGTTCCACTCGGGGGAAGGAAGTAAAAGAGCAGAGTTTATTTCAAAAACGTTGGATGTTTTTAAGAACTGCGCCGCCGGTCTGAGTTTCACTACAGAAGATCCTGTACAGCGCATTTTACAATTTTTGGACCTGAAACTGATATTTATGCCGTCCCATGTATGTTGGATGTACTCCCCAGAGCAAGGAAAGCGGTGTTACCTACGACTCAAGCCACTCTAAAATTATTAAGAGAGGTATTGCCACTACGTGCTTGGGAGCCTCGCTGACTAAGTCGTGCTCACACAAAATGGTGGACGGCTTTGGTATACAAGTGAAGAAACTAGAAGATGGAGGGTACCCTCCTACGCTTATTAAACATGTGGCTGAAGCATTGTTACGAAAACTTCGGGGAGGGGGAAGGGGTAGTGGAAAGGCCAGGCGGAATGTTAGACCGACCGTGATACCCTATGTGCACAAATTTAGCCATAGTCTGAAGAAAGTGGGCGAAAAACATGGAGTACCGGTACTACTCTCAGCGCCTCAGAAATTGGGTAAACTGTGTGCAAGAATAGAAAGGGGAGATTTGAGGGTGGGTATATGTAAGAAGAAGCATGGGACTAAATATGTGGAGTGCAAGGAAGGAGTGGTGTATAGAATACCTTTAACATGTGGGAGGGTTTACATAGGACAAACCGGAAGGTGCATCAACGACAGACTAAGGGAACACGCACTGGCAATAAGATCTTCGCCCTCGGGTAATCTTGCGATACACTGCAACCGATGCGATTGTGGTCCAAAGCTTCAGGAAACTGTTATCCTGAGCAGGAATCGTAACAAAATGACTAGGGAAATTTCGGAGGCGTTTTTCATAAGAAAGTGCGACGGCGACACGTGCATCAGCGCCCCATCGATAGCATTGTACGATTCGGAGGTGGCGTATCTTCAGTCCTTTGTTAGCTGAAGCTTGAAAGATTTTATATAGATTATTGAACAATGTGTTTACATGACGTGGATGGTTGTTGACAAGGCATATATGTTTCTTCTTTGGTTTAAATCAGATTAAACCTCAGTTGCAAGTGCGCTCTACTGTGTGTGTGTCTTCTTTTACTCGTCCTCGTCTTTAGCGCTTTTAATCAAAAAAAAATTTGGATACTCACGCACTTTGTCTATGTATTCTATCTATCTATCTATCTATCTATATATATCTATCTGACTATCTAACCTCTTACGCTGCGGGTCGATAAATAAATAAAAAAGACCGGCGCCGGCTGGGATTCGAACCGTTGACCCTTTGATCAGCAGACAGGACGCGCTAACCACAGAGCTATGAAGGCTTTTTTTTATTTATTTCTGTTTGACGCATGATACAGATACATTCAATCACTACACATCGGCCCTAAAATGGTTTCAAATTAACAAGATTGTTCAGTACAGGGAGCCATTCCGGCGTGTTCACTCTGCAACTTCATAACTTCTCTAAATACACTGCCTCAACAGTGCTCTAACCGGTCGAGCGACCGAATCGGCATTTTGAACAGCCATCCTGGACTTCCACATACTGGTGGAGACTCAGCACCACAAACGTGTCATAAGGCACGTCCTCCTCGTTATCTGTCGTGGAGAAACGTATTCCGTGAGGTATTAGTGCTCTTTCAGAAGTACGCTTAGAATGTCCCAATGAAATACTGCGTCCTAGCAATCTAGAAATATGTGGTCTATAGTTTCTGGCTTTTACATAACAAGCAATCAATTGACCAGAGCACAAAAAGGCCTTTTCTTCGCAGCCAGGTTTCACAGGGAGTGTATTACTATGGAGTTTAAAAAGAAAGACTGCTAACAGAAGGTCGTACCGGCATCTCTTTAACTCTTTTGTAAAACCAGAGCTATGAAGGCAGTCATTCACCGCACTCTAAACATTTGTTTATATCTTTACCATAGGACGCGCTTTGCAGCGCTGTCACAGCTACCGGTGCGCGCGCGTTCCATGCACGAGGGCTAGCTCACCCTCTCCCGCGCTCACCCTCTCCCTCTAGCTCACCCTCTCCTGCGCTCGGGAGAACTCTATACTTCGTTTCAGCTTGAGTCCAGACGCAGCCGATGCTACAAGCACGAGCGTGTGGCCCTGAACAGTGCCTGTACTGCACGAGCGCGCGTGCTTGGCAGGGACGCTGGAAGCCCGGAACTCGCGCTTGTAGCATCGGCTGCGTCTGGACCCAAGCTGAAACGAAGTATAGCTCAGCCTCACGAGAGCGGAATGAGCCCTCGTGCATGGAACGCGCGCGCACCGGTAGCTGTGACAGCGCTGTAAGCGCGTCCTATGGTAAAGATATAAACAACCGTTTAGAGTACCGTTGGTTGAGACTAGCTGAGACGCCAGAAAGTCTGGTCGGTACCATTTTGAGTGTTTGTGCGTATGGCGCGTGCTTTGCTCGCCTTCCTAAGTGACACAAACGCACGTGCTGGGCTGCGGAGATCGTGCGCAGGGCTGTGAAAGTGTCAACAAATTTAGAATCGCCTCAAGAGTGGGCTGGCGTATCTAGAGTGTGCCGGCCACCTGACGAACGCGCAAAACTCCACACCGTTTGATGCTATTCGCATTAACGTAGATAATCATTCCCAAAGGATGGGTTCTGCTGATTTTTATTTTACGCAGCTTTTTATTTTATTTTAGCAACCTTTTTTCTATTGCTAATAACTAATCGTCTGCATGTAAACACACACAGGAGGGGAGTGTCCGAAGATGTTCATGAAGATGGCGGAACGCGGCTTAAGGGGAATGTACAAGGCCACCCTAGTTGTGATTGGGGTCATGAGGTGGAAACAATCCACCATATACTTATACACTTCCCTAGATTTGAACGCAGTCGTTTGTAACGAAAATTTAGGCTAGATATTATTGATAAAATACATTTTACCTTCATTTTGGTTTTTGGGACACTGGCTCATCTACAGAATGTAAAAAAACAGGTTCACTTGGCAATAGAAGAATTCGTGGATGACCTGATCTTTAAGGTAACTACTTCTTTATATTTGAATATGTCATTGAACTTTGCCAACATTATTTGCCTGCAGAAGTTGGGCATGTGCGTATGAGTAAAACAACTGAAAATCACAAAAGGTGATATGTCTTCGTTGAAAGGCCATCAGCGATGTTTTTGAACTCTTTCGCTGTTAATACGTGTGTGTGTGTGCCTGTGTGTGCACACAAGGAAGGGGCACACCCAATATTGCCGCCCGCAGGGCCTAAAGCCCCTTTATACTGAAAAGTAGTGACATCCTTTGAAGACTGCCGCCTGCTATCTTGGGCTAAACCAGGTGGCGCTACCGTCGACGCGCGGGTGTAAAAAAGCAAAACATAAAGATAAAAGGTATGCACGTCAGAGAAGGAGTAAGAAGGAATGCATATGCTGTCGGAGTGTGGTGCACGCTATGAGCTTCATGTCTCCAATCAAATAACGCCGACTGTGGAACGTCACGGTTTTCATCGTCTTTCTTTGAGCACATTCCTTCGAGACTGGTAGACCGTGAAAGTGCGTTTTTAGCCTGTGTGTATCTATTTGCGTGTCTTTCAGCCTGTGACTGCGCTATAACTGAAGTATAGGAAGGTAGTCTGCTATCTTGGGCCAAACCAGGAGGCGCTACAGTCATCGTGTGGGTGTAAAAAAGCAAAACATAAAGATAAAAGGTATGCGCGTCAAAGGAGGAGGGAGAAGATGTCGCTACCTCTTTTTATTCAGGGGCATTAGCAGGGCCGAGAAAGCAACGCTCGGTCACGGACTTATAGAATGTTTGCGTTCATTCTGGTTCTGGTTCGGGTTGTAACGTTCGTCCTGTTTTCTTGCTCTCGAAAGTGCCAGTTCATCCTCCTTAAGAGCGCGCGACGCTGGAACATTCTGTGCTGAAATTTCGAGATAGTAACGCACTTTAGATAACCAGCTGTCCGCGACCTTGTCGAGACAGTCTCGCTCGCGCTCTATGTTACGCCGCCGAAGCGCCGCCTGCTTTTCTGCAGCCTCGACGCTCTTTGTTTCTTTATTTTGTTTAACACAAGTTCGCCTATTAAACCTTTATTTTTCAGTTCACTGTCCGTCTTCTCGTCCACTTCATTCGTGACATTATGGTGTCGTTCAGCACTTACTGATGTCTTAAGCCTATTACTTTGTTTGTTGACCGACTTTTCAAAGTATACGAACGTGTATGTTGAAGCATTTTTTTTGCTAATAATTATAAAACACTTTTTTTCTCTGCAATGAAAATGGAGTAGCCAGCTACAGTGTGCCACTATATCAATTTGCATTATTTCATCAGATATTGAATAAGTGAAAAGCAAGAAAATACGTTTCCTGGACCCGGCTTATACCACGTGAGTGCCGAGATGATCCCTAGGTGCCAGCATATGACATGTCACGGAAACCTGCATAATCTGCTGCCGGATGGCACCATCCTTGCAGGTGGTCGTTGACGTTTGGCAAAACGTAAGACAAAGCGTTAGTGTCGGAGTCTTTACATCGTCCCAACTGCTTGCTGGTGAAGCTTCCGTGAAATGCTATGCAGGAAAGCGACATGCAGTACGTGCTCACTGTGCTCCAAAATTCTGGAGCACAACAATCTCGTGCCTTGTGCCAGTAAGCGTCGTTCCATGTTACACTTTCTGCACTCGGCGGCGTCTGATTCCAGGACACCTCTGATTGGACTGATTTTGTTTTCTTTTATTCATGAGGCATATACAAAGCAAAAAAAGAAACAAGTGAAAGACGTTTACAAATCTCTGTAATGCGACACTATAGAGCAACTTTTGAGGAGGAGGAGGGTAAGGAGTGGAGGGCATTCCCCTTCTCCTCCTTCGTTTCCACCCTTGTCCTTTCCTCCTCCTCCTTTCCTTCTCAATCTTCTGTCCTCCTCCTGCCCTCGTCCTCCTCCAGCTTAATTTAGCGGGAAAATTTTCCCCCTAAGCTTAGCGGGCTACGTCTCCCTCTAAATTTAGCGGGAAATTGACGTCACGGAACCTCAACACAATTCAGTTTTGCCGCTAAATTAGGCGGGAAAAGAGCGTCACATGACATGTCACTCATTAAAAAATTTGTTTCTCCTTTAGATTTAGAGGCAAAATTGACATCACGTGACCTCAGCACCAATTCAAACTACCGCTAAATTTCGCGGGGCGGTTACACCGATGGCGACGCCGACGCTGACAGTAACGGCGACGGCGACGCCGCGAAACGCGGAAGCGGGCGCTTGACAACTGCGCTCTAAAAACAAGACGATATGGTGCCAGTGGATAGCGCACCTACCGTATATCTAGAGACCCCGAGTTCAAATGCCGGCGCCGCCAAAGATTTTGCCTTTCGGCGGCACCGTATGATTTGTTCCATTCAATCAATTACGGTTAATTCAACTGACTATTTTAAACTATTACCTCTTTGAAGATCAGGCTGAAGTTGAGCTAGTTGGTACAAAATGCAAAAGTAAACGGTCAGCTAGAACGATAGGGACAAAACACAGAGAGGGAGAAACAGAGACATACGCACCGCTGACTATCAACTGAGATTTTATACTTCTTCATCAATTCAAGCCTAAGATTTACACCGAAAGTAATGCCAATAAATAACCCTAAATCGTTTCCATTACACTTCTAAATTAAAATAAATAAAATAAATTAAATTAAATGTTTAGATTTGGTCACTAACACATTTCTGACCCATCCCCCTAAACCACTGCCGACACATATCTTTCTTATTCCCTTTCACGGGGCCGTGCCACATTGCAAAAACAGCATTTTTTTCTTGCTGACCGTGATGGAGGGCATGGTCATGCAGTCGTCAGCGCTTTCCTCAATGACCAGGCCCCCGAAAATTTCGCGCGCAGAGGCATTTTTGTGTCTTTTAATAATGGAAACACTCCTGAATCTTGGCCTGCACCCGCACGTGCGGCAATGGGCTGCAAGGTGACCAGCCCCTGTGCCCTGCACCGACGCCGCCTGCTTTCTTACTTTGTCATTAATGCAGCGTCCCGTCTGTCCAATGTAGCAGCTCTCGCATGACATTGGAATCTTGTACACAGCACTGGCCTGGCAGATGGCGTACTTAATCCTGTTCGCAGTGTTGCATGTTGTTCTTGGCGGCGTGTGGTAGGCACATCCAATCTATACTGAACGATGCCAGAGTCAAAGCCATCTTTAGGTACGTGGGCGATTTCCTGATCCTGTGCAGCACAGACATCGAGAGTGAAAAAAACGGATGCAGGGGCACGATCATGGAAACCTTGCAAGAATGTTGCCCTGACTTGTTCTTCACTCACGAACTACCCGTGGGCAAGTCTATTAAGTTCCTGGACCTCGGACTTGAGTTTAAGAATGGACATGAGTGCTGGAGGTACGAACCTCGTTCAAGTAAAGGTATTCTTCCTTTTGCATCTTGCCATTCAAAAACCGTCAAACGAAGTGTTGCCAGCACGGCACTCGTATCAGCGCTACGCAAATCATGCCAACATTCAAGCTGACGCTAGCTTTCAGAAACAAATGGCCCGGCTTCGTGACTCTGGGTATCCAGATATCCTCCTTGAAGCCGTATGTAGAACCATATGCAGAAAATTTCCAAGAGGATCACCAAGTACCGAGCGAGATAGACAGACTCCACGAGAGAACTTCGCGGTAGTCCCCTACATCCACGGTGTCACCCACCGACTCAAAAAGATCGCTGCACGACAGAGTGTCAGGGTTGTGTGCTCGGCACCGAACAGAGGGAACTCTATGTGCCGCATGGTAAATCAGGCCAAGAACCGCCAGTCAACTTGTAACACTGCGCACAGGACTAAGTACGCCATGTGCCAGACCGGTGTTGCATACAAGATTCCAATGTCATGCGGGAGCTCCTACATTGGGCAGACGGGACGCTGCATTTATGACAGAGTCAGGGAGCACGCGGCGTCGGTGCAGGGCACGGGGGCTGGGCACCTTGCCGCCCATTGCCGCACGTGCGGGTGCAGTCCAAGTTTTAGCAGTGTTTCCATTATTAAAATACACAGAAATATCTTTGTGCGAGAGATGTTCGAGGCCCTGGCCATTGAGGAAAGCGCCGTTGACTGCGTGAGCATGCCCCCCAACATGGCCAGCAAGAAAGAAAGGCACTTTTTTGCAATTTGGCACGGCCCCGTGAAAGGGAATGAGGGATATGTGTCGGCGGTGGTTTGTGGGTTGGGTCAGGGAGGTGTTAGTGACCAAATTTAATAATTTAATTTAATTTATTTTAATTCTGGTAGTGTAATGTAAGGATTTATGGTTATTTATTGGCATTACTTTAGGTGTGAATTTTTGGCTTAAAATGATGAGAAGAAGTACAATTTCTCAGTTGATTGCCTGGTGCGTGTCTCTATTTCTCAATGTCTGTGTTTTGTAGCTATCGTTCTAGCTGACCGTTTATTTTGCTCTTTGAGGCCGCGTAAAAGGAAGTGCCAGTGATAGAAGTCCTGAGAAACCTAATATGCATATAAACATAATAAGAAACTCGGTAACTGTATTTTCAGTACAGAAGCTAATATATCATATTACATTCCTGGTGTGCATTACCCTTTTATGTATAATTTAAGAAAAAGTGTATTGAACAGATGCGTTGAGCCTACTTCGTTGGTTATAAACCGAGGCACGGAATTACTAGTGCATAAAGTTATCTCAGAAAGGCCATGAAGTTTACAAGAAAGTATCTTCTTTTTATACTTAAGATCAAGCAATGCAGAACGGTCATTGATGGCCGGAAAAAACCTGAGGCAAAGTAGCTGTTTTTTTGCAGGCTCGCTTTGGGATCTGCCGCGATCTGTGCTGACCTCCCCCGTGCTGCAAAGATGGCACCGCCGAGAAGCGTATTTGGAAAAGTTTGTGAACCAAGTCAACAGGCCAGTTTCGGCACTCAGGTTGGTGCGATTTTATGGGCGTCACATGGTATGGCTTCGGGCTGAGAAAAGAAAGGGGGAGGCGGGAGGCGAGACTTAGGCAAACACGCCTCACTGATTCACGCGAAAGCCTTTAGTAGGCTCGTATATTTGATTATGCTTGTTGGATAAGCCAATTATTGAGTTGGGCAAAGGCTGTGCGTCAATCACTGGGCTGTGTTTACCTAAGTCTGTTTCCCCACCCCGCTCCTGCTCTCTACCCGTTAAATAGACAACGTGGCGGTCCATAAAAACACTGCAATTAGGGTGCAAAACTGGCCGAGTTCATGACTTTACCATGGCTTTTACCAAGGTATTTAATTAATGTTTTGGTTGTCCAAAAGAAGGAAGCCAGGACAAACGGCTGCCGTTGCACTTGGACAATGTCCACTCTCCTGAACACACGCTGACAAAAACAAAAAACATCGCAAAAAAAATTCGATCACGCCGTCGGGCATTTTTGCTGCCGTTGAGTGTGCGTCACTGGAGTGCCGCATGATGTCCTTTTCGCCGGCCCGGCAATTCATTGTTTAAGGTAATTTAATTTCCAGGAGCAACTGAAGTTTGAATTGGCACTGAAACTCATACAACGCCATCTTAAGGTAGTGGAAAACATTAACATTGCATGCTTTATTTAATTTCCTCACAAACATTAGAGCACGTTTTTTGTGGTTGTTGTGAATTCAAATGACACGCCACACTATCTAGATCATGGTCAGATAACCCATCGTACACAGATACATCATATTTCGATGTCTTCGCTCTAAAATCCCCAAGTCCAGAGTTGTGTCAATGGTTCTGCTGTGTCTGGCACTCCGATTGACCATTTGTGCAAAAATTAAAATACAAAGCAAGATCTAGAATAATATCAGAATGTTTAGCATTGCTAGCTTCTAGTACAATGTTTTCCCAACAGATGCCTAACAGGATAAAGTTCTCCGCCATTACTACATTTGATTTCTGTTTCTATTGGCTTCCACGGAATCGTATCACTTCTCATGAATGATACAAGTGCACCTGTCGGACGATGTACAGCAGCAGCAGTGGCCAGGTTAGTGGACCATTTAATCCGACAAACCAGAGTCTTGGGGTCTGAAATTTGATTTATCAGAGAGCAACACTCAAGATGAGACTGTACTAGAAACGCCAGGCCACCACCACATGACCTTCGGTCTCTCCGGTGTATTTTGTAATTCACTGGAGAAATCTCATTATCATCAAAATCGCTATGTAGACAAGTGTCGAGGATGACAACAACATCAGGGCGATGTCATAACAAAACTATGTTAATGTTTTCAACCTTATTTAGTAAACGACGAGCGTTCAAAGTTA
Source organism: Ixodes ricinus (assembly GCA_037355805.1). Lineage (NCBI taxonomy): Eukaryota > Metazoa > Arthropoda > Arachnida > Ixodida > Ixodidae > Ixodes > Ixodes ricinus. Next base: position 29,896 of record JAZHYW010007714.1, read on the forward strand.
TCTACCGGAAGTCATGATTGGCAGATCTATAAAACTGTCATGCAGGTCGTTAATTTGCTGTTCTTGAAATTTGAGAGCGAGAGTTGTTTGCAGAGCCCCAGCTCTACAGTGCATCATCGATTTGTATCCCATCATCAAGAAGCTTAAATTTGGACCGTTGTTTTTATCTGCCTTCGCTCTAGGCAATATACGTTTTTGTATGCCTAACGTGTTCTTTCGAATAGTCGTTCGACACAGATATCTTTGACCCCTTTAGCTTGGAACAGTTCCGTAAGACCCCAAATGTTTTGTTAGAACTGTATAATTTCATGATGACCGCTCTAGTGTTCTTTTCATGTTTAGCCCCCAGCTAATGAATTTGTCCAAGAGACTCCACACTAACCCCTAATCGTTCAAAAACAGCTCTTTGACAAAATTATCAATAATGTATCTTTTCCATTTCTTTCATTGTTTCAGGAATACAAAATACAATGAGGTGGAGAACTGGGCCCGTTGGTTGACGTTATACATGATGGGGAAAAAACAGCTCAGGAAACACGGACTACGAAGAGGAACACACACGACAGGACAATGCTGTACTCGCAACTGAAGAATTTTAATAAAGGAAACAAAGACAGAAAAAACATACACCGTATCTTAAAAGATTGTACAAAAAACAAGGGACCACTCTCGCCAACCGTGAAGCGTGTCAATAGAACTACCCGTTCACTACGTCACTCATGTTTTGCCGCAGGAAGGAAATTTCTTTGGCTGACAGCGCCAATGACGGTTCACTAACACATGAATGACCATGACACAGAATGTGGAAGGCCTCAACGACTCTCTCGTCACTCCTATCCTTGTGCGCTCCCAGGACGGTGACTCTGCCAAAGTCAGGCCGACACTTGCAATCTCTGCAATGAACGGGCAAAAGCCCCCAACCGTAGCTCCGAGCGAATATGAGTGCTCTCGTAATCTGTCATTCAGACATCTTCCTGTTTGCCCCACGTAGCACCTGTTACACGACAAAGGTATCTTATATACCACACACGAAATACAAGGGACAAAGGGTTTTCTGTGCGCCTTGCTGCACTTCGCGCTGGAGCGACCGACTGCCCCCGCACCAATCCTGGAACATATCTGGCCTATTTTTTGGGGCGCCGAAAACACTACAGGTATTCCGCATCTGCCACCTACTTGTTTCAGGTTATGGAAACGCGGTGGAGGTAGAGGACTACTACCACACGCTTCTTTCCCTTTCCGGCCTCGTCCTCTCCACCCTTAGCTTTCTTGAGAAGCGAACTGGCTACTTCCGCCAAGAGCGTCAACGGGAACCCTGACTCCTTTAATCTACCAATTTGTTTTCTAAAAACTTCGGTCATCTTGTGGGCACATGATTTTTTTCCGGTTGAGCTTATTGGCCCGGCTGACTTGCTATGGACTCTGTCGCCTGACTGGCACCGTCTGTAGGTCACACGCGAAGATGTGCTAGAATCCTCCGTTCAGAGTACTGGCGACAGGAACGTTTTTCAAGGATGGTTTAAGAGTGGCCTGCGCGGCAGGGGTGGAAGTGCGGAGCGTCAGCGACGGCTTTACTCGGAGTTGTGCAAAACCGTTGAGGAAGTGGCAGAATTTCTGTGGCGGAGGGTGTGGCCAACGCTCGCCCGTGGAAAAAGGAAAAAGTGACCTCCCAGCAGGTCGCTTTACCACTCTCGGAGATGCCACTGTCCCCGCCGCATATGCCAAGATTCTTGAACGCGGCCCCAAGTTCAGCCTTGAACCAAAGTTGAGCCCTCCAGAGCTGGTGACGATGGCAAGGAAGGTCGCCTACAGAGCCACGGAACTGGACCGACCACGGTGTACCTCCGAGTGCGTGGACACTCTTCAATGCCTGAAGCCACGTGGAGGACATGTGGGACTGACACCTTTGGTCAATTATTTTGTGACCAATCAGATGCGTGTTTTGGAATCAGATAAGGAGGGTTCCTTTGTTGTGATGCCAGAAGGTGTTTTTTGTGAGAAAGCGAATGCGGCCATTTCCAAAAACTTTAGGCAGGTTGATGTTGTGTTAAAAAAGGCCAAGGCCAGAGCTATGGAGATGTGTGAGAAGCTAGCCTTAAGCCAGTTGGGGGGTTTATCAAGAAATCCGAAGGGTTACATCTCGAGATATTTTTTAGCGCCAAAACGCATAAAGATTTGTGCCCGTTTAGGGCTATCGTCACTGAAAGGGGCACGTGGCAACGGCAGATGGCGGTGTTTATTCAAAAACAGTTGGCTCCGTTGGACGTGGGGGACCCTTTCAGGGTGGCCAACTCTGAGGTGGTGTGCGATTTTTTAAAAGATAATGAGGCCAAGAAATGGTCGGCCTTTAGCGTTGACGTTGAGGATTTATTTTATTCACTACCTCAGGACCAGCTGCTTGCCTCTGTTAGAGATTGTATTGAAACCAACGGGGAACTGGGGTTTAGAAACTCCAGTGGACTGGCTATGGAAGATTTCTTAGGGATGTTGCAATTTTATTTGAATTCCATGGTTGTAGGCTGGAACAATTCTTTTTTCCTACAGAAGCAGGGAGTGTGTATCGGGTCCTGTGTTGCTCCCATTTTGAGCGACATTTACCTATCCGGGGTTGATAGGGCTGTGGCGTGTGCTTTGGGGGTGTCGACTGTAAAAAGGGTGTTTCGATATGTAGATGATTTTTTGGTTTTGTATGAGGGAGCAGAAGAAGACGATACGCGGTGTTTAGTTTTAGACGCATTTGAGAAGTATGGTGGGGGCCTGAGATTTACGTGTGAAGAGCCAAAGGAAGGGGCTCTCCAGTTCCTTGATTTGACGATGTACCCGGGTGATAACACTATCTGTTGGTCGTTTTGCCCGCGCTCCAAAAAGGCGATACTAGATTTTAAATCTTCCCACTCAAAGGTGGTCAAGAGGTCCATAGCGGTGTCATGCCTTGGGTCGGCCCTCAAAAAATCATGTGCCCACAAGATGACCGAAGGTTTTAGCAAACAAATTGGTAGATTAAAGGAGTCAGGGTTCCCGTTGACGCTCTTGGCGGAAGTAGCCAGTTCGCTTCTCAAGAAGGCTAAGGGGTGGAGAGAACGAGGCCGGAAAGGGAAAAGAAGCGTGTGGTAGTAGTCCCCTACCTCCACCGCGTTTCCCATAACCTGAAACAAGTAGGTGGCAGATATGGAATACCCGTAGTGTTTTCGGCGCCCCAAAAAATAGGCCAGATATGTTCCAGGATTGGTGCGGGGGCAGTCGGTCGTTCCAGCGCGAAGTGCAGCAAGGCGCACAGAAAACCCTTTGTCCCTTGTATTTCGTGTGTGGTATATAAGATACCTTTGTCGTGTAACAGGTGCTACGTGGGGCAAACAGGAAGATGTCTGAATGACAGATTACGAGAGCACTCATATTCGCTCGGAGCTACGGTTGGGGGACTTTTGCCCGTTCATTGCAGAGATTGCAAGTGTCGGCCTGACTTTGGCAGAGTCACCGTCCTGGGAGCGCACAAGGATAGGGTGACGAGAGAGATCATTGAGGCCTTCCATATTCTGTGTCATGGTCATTCATGTGTTAGTGAACCGTCATTGGCGCTGTCAGCCAAAGAAATTTCCTTCCTGCGGCAAAACATGAGTGACGTAGTGAACGGGTAGTTCATTGACACGCTTCACGGTTGGCGAGAGTGGTCCCTTGTTTTTGTACAATCTTTTAAGATACGGTGTATGTTTTTTCTGTCTTTGTTTCCTTTATTAAAATTCTTCAGTTGCGAGTACAGCATTGTCCTGTCGTGTGTGTTCCTCTTCGTAGTCCGTGTTTTCTGAGCTGTTTTTTTCCCCATCATGTAAAATATGATGAGGTTATTTATCCAAATTATATGCTTTCAGATCAACTAATTAGCTCTTGCATTTTTTCATAATGTACTGTAGCTTTACGGACAACTTCGTTGCAGAATTTCAAGAATTATAAATGCTTTTCTAGATTATGTTTTCTCTTTCAGATAGTTTCTAAAATTTTTCCTCGTGTCGAACCTATTTTTTTAACGTACCTAATATCTCAAGTTATGACAACTTGTCCGTGCACTATTTTTAGTGAGTTTTCACTAGTCATTCGTCAGGAAGTTTGCTCAACGTCGCCTGAGACACAGTAAGAGCATCACAAAACATTTTGATATCTCATGCGAACCAACTCAGGAACGGCATGAGGACAATAAATTATTGTCGGTTTCAGAGTCACTCATCATCACAGTACACACCAACCTTATTGAAGGCACAACAGAAGCTGAATATCAGCTGTCTTCTTGATGACGTTGCTGTGCCCTCCGAAGGAACAGTTCGTTATTGTAGGCCCATGAAGATATACTATTAAACGTTACAACGACGTTAGAATACACCAACAATAAACGCTGAAGTATATTATTCAGCGTTACAATATAATCTAAATTAAAAACCTATTTCACGTGTTGTATATATTTCCCCGTCTTAGATTGTCGTACTTGCGGCAATTTGGCATTTTAAAAATATTATGTGAGTGATGTATCCAGTATTCGTGCAGTAGCCTCCTAATTAGAATGAACAACTTTGTGGCTTATCAGAACTGGGTATTTTTGCCAAAAAACCGAGACGGAAGGCTAAAGGGCACAAGAAACAGCGACTAGATTCTGACCCTGTCTCAATATTTTGCCATTTGGCTTTCCTCAATAGTCCACTTCTTTGAATAACATATAAACTAATAACACCCCAACCACTTTAGAACACACATCTTTCGATTGAATATGCTTATATTGTTAGAAAAGCTTGCGGAACTAAAACTACTAAATCAGGGCATAGGTCCACTTAACATTTTTCCGCCCTATTCAGTTTCTAATATTTCCGCCTATCTTCCTCCAGTAAACATTTAAACAAAATATTTTTGTTAGCTTTACAGCAATATTACTTTTCTGTTGAACACGACATTGTGGTCGGAGCCCTGTGTGCAAAAATAAGTAAATTGTTTTCAGTTGTACTGAACTCGCATATGCTCGAAATTTGATACATTTTAGTTTGAAATTGGAAGTACGGTTTAAAGTTTGTTCAGTTCTTTCATCAAAATACAAACGGTTATTTGAAGGTAATACCAAAATTACTTTAAACTCTACATGAAATTTTACTACAAAGCGGTTATACAGGACAAATATCGCTAGAGCAATCCGATTTTAAGGGAATTCCTAGGATAAATTAGATTAAAGGGTCATGAGCCACCCTAGTGAATCCGTAATCGGCCGCCCCCAGAATTGTGCTGCTTTTGGCAGCTGCCTAGTTTGCGTTTAGGAAGTCCAGCCTTGTTCTCGCTCCTTCTTTACTAGCTCACAATCACAATTGTTATTTTGTAACCCTCTGTATTATGCTGCTTACATCCATTAGCGACGAAGCTTCCTATGTAGCTCAAATAATCGCCGCGGAGGCAACCTCGGATACAAGGAGAATCGAAGTATTAAAAAAATTAGAGCTTTTCTTGCGCATGATGAATGCGGTGAGATGTCTTGATTGAGAATGTTTAGAAGAATTTACTTCGCATCCTCCGAATATTGTTTAGAGATTCGGTCGTTTTTTAGACACTGATGTATAACATTGATGTTCACCGATGTTGCTGTCATGGGTCACAACCATTGTTGGCTCTTTATTTTGAAGTGACTGCGTTGTTATTATAGACTGACTCAAACAATATAAGGCTGCATATACCAGTGTGCAAACATCACGCTTAGATATGTTTGAACGGAAGAGTTTAGAGCGGGCTCTTTTTCATTCTCGAAATTCGAAGTGACGTCACAGACAAAGTATACACCCACCTTTATGCATGTTGGTTCTCTTCATCTAAAGCTCCTAAAATGTTTGTGCAGGTTAACCGTTAACTGTTATAGATAAATCCCCATAAAAAGAAACCTATATGCTGTCACTACGCTAATGTATATAGGGTAGTTTTATTCCAATTTGAAGAGGTTTAAGAAAAGAGGTGAAGACGATTTTGTTTTTTTCTACGTGTTTGCAGGCTCGGACGTTATTAGATGAAAAAAATTTGGCATGCTTAGATAACAAATTAACCAAAATGGGTTAATTAACCTATTAATGGTTGGTTTTATAGGTAACGTTAGAGTTGCAGTTTTAACGGCAATTACAATTAGTGGTCAGACCAAATTTAAAAAAATAAAACGAAGATGTATTTTTATGCGCTAATTTATAGTTTTACACGTTTTCTTGTCAGATTAAAACGTTATATGAAAAAGAGCGCACCAAGCCCTGTCCAAAATTAAGCTAGGAAGAGTGACATAGTTATTTAGGCGTCGTCACTTGCGTCGTCGGCGGACTCAGCAAAGACATTCTTCCGATATACAATGACGACATGATTTGAACAACGACGCCACTGGTTCAAGCGTTATAGTGAGCAGGGCTTAAGACTCTTTTATTTGGAGGCGATTTTAAACCACTTGAGAAACGCGTGATTTACACACTTAATAACTATATCACCATTATTTATTCGAAATTCTGATATTGAAATATTTTTAATTGTAATTGTCATATATACTGCAATGCAAACGTGACACCTAAAACTAATAATTAAAAAGGAAATTAATATATTTTAGTTAATTTGGAGCTACCGTGATAATTATACACTCATCTAGTGACCGTCGAAGCTGTTATGTACGTGGTGAAAACTATAGCCCGTGTAACTCTCACCCCTAAATTAAAAGAATTAAAAAGAAACCTGATCGAATTAAGATCACACTTTGTATATTTCTTTATTGAGTACATTATTACAAATTTCCGTGCGTATCTTGTCCTGCAACTGCAGATACCTAGATAAGCCTATGACTCTGCGATTTAAAGGTGCTGGGTGAATAAGCATAGCTGGTAAGTTGATTTCACAACAAAAATAAGATCTGTGATGAAACTGTGTGCATGTTTTAAACACTTGTCCCATGGATCCTCACACAGAAAAACATGTTTATTATGTGCGGACGTTTCCTTGACTTTGACATTGGCCGACACCTTTTTGCGTAGAGCGTGTCATTGGGTGCAAGGAGTGAATTCTAGGAAAGCGGACACGTAACATTTGTTCGGATTGCTAACCACAGTTTAGCAAAAAACCATATACTTGTTTTCATATCACGGACCGCTCTAAGAAACGCCAGGACTCTTGCAGCATGTTGCTAGTTTCCCTTTCTTTTGGTAAATTAAAACGCTTTGATTGGAATTTTAAGTTAATCATTAGGCTTTTTATCAAAACGTACACATATCAGATGCACATAGTATACATTTTACAAAATTTGTAAAAGCTATTTTACAAAAAAATACTATGCAAAAAGTTTTTTTTTTATTGTGAGTGGACGAAGAAATATATGTGATGACAGTCTCAGTCTTGATGTGACGACGGCAGACATATAATGATCGAAGCTATCTACTACATCAGAGCTGGTTTGCCGTAAATTGATATATCCAATCTTTGGTAACACTCTGTTTCGTGAAAGATTAATTACACCAAAACACGCAGTTAGCAAGCACCATGGCAAACGGTACGTTGCAATGTACATATCTAAGCTTTAAGTCATTCAAACTGTAGCTCAATCTATGAATGAATCAAGGAGTGAGTGCGTGTTTAGATACTCGTGCCCGGCAGAGTTGAATTAAATGCGCTCTCTGCCACCCGAAGCATAGCTTCATTCTCCTTTACAGCGCTACAACTGTCCAGCACAATATTATTACTGTATGATACACTTAAATACCGACATTATTCGTATATACACGGTGAAAAAAATAGAAAGCAAACATATATGGCGCATAATTTGAATGTAAAGTGGAATGACTCAATGGTCGCAAAAATGTACAAGAAAATAGTAGAAAACACAGTATCTGTCAAACCCTTAAAGTTAGGCGAGACCCTAATATCCACAAATTTCGCGACTTGTGGAATTCCGCAAGATTCGGTGGGCGCAAATATATTATTACGAGGATAAAAGAAGAGATGGTCTGGCAGCGGAGTTTGAGGAAAGAAGAAGAGGATGAGTTGCTTTTTAGATTTTCTTGCAACGAACACTATCACCTTCTATGTTCTACCATTTTAATCACCTGCAAATAAACCCCTTATTCGCCGTAATACCTTCTGGTGGAGGCCCGAGTTACAGCAGTTGCCGAACTGGACCTGCGAAACCGACGTCTCCCGCCTCCGCCCAGCACTGATTATTGCGTCCGGCACTCACCTGAAGGCGGAGCTTGACATGAACCTTCCCAGTGTGGACGTGGGCTGGTGGGCCACCAGAATACCTACCTTCCCAGTAGATGTGCGAGCGCTTCGCTGGTTTCCTTACGTGGAACGCTGGTGCGCGTGACTCGATGGGAGCTGCCTTCCTTCTACTGGCATCTGGTTTTGTCCGGCGAGACCTGGTGTCGGGTGATACTCGATAAAGCTACCAGAGTAGCCTTTTTCGTTTGGTCTTCAATTATGGTATTCTTTTCCTGCTTTTGATCGGTTTCCGGCGAGCAGATAGTCATATTCCTAAGCAGGTGTGCTGAACCTACTGACGCCTAACGACTCGTTGGATGGTTGGAGTCAAAATCGAGGTAGCGTCTGGTATGTGTTGGTTTTCTGTGCACCGTAAACTTCAGATCTTGCCCTCGTCGGTTCACTAGCCCATCATGAAATGACGTGGTGCTATCCGTCTTATTGTCCACGGTAAACTGAATGGCCGTCTCGATAGAGTTGAAGTGTGCAAAAAAATTAGTCATGTCCAATTTCTTAAAAATGCAGAAACAATCATCAACATAGCGCAAGAACACTTTCCGGCTGTTGAGGAAGTATGTCAACGCTTCTTGTGCGATTGTTTTCATCGTGAGGGTCGCCGTGTGACCGAGTGCAAGGTATGACGTTTACGGTGTACAAAACCAACACACACCGGACGTTACCGCGATTTTGACTCAAACCATCCTACGAGTCATAGGGCGTCAGTGGTTTCGACCCTCCTGCGTAGAGCAACGACTATGTGCTCCTAGGAAACCCATAAGGAAGCGAAAAGAAGACCGTTATTGAAGGCCTAAAGAAAAATGGCGGCTATAGTAGCTCCATTGAACGCATCACCTTACGCCAAGGTTTCGCCAGGCAAAACAAGATACCAGTAGGAGGAAGACAGTCCCATTCAGTCTCGCGCAACAGCATTCCCTACGTAAAGGGAACCCGCGAAGTGCTCGCACGAGTACTTGGAAAGTAAGGTATTCCGGTGGCCTACAAGCCCACGGCCACACAGGGAAAGTCCATGCCAAGACCGAAAGATCGTCTACCAAAAGAAGGGGCACGGGCGTGGTTTACTCCATTCTATGTACAGTGCCCGCATCCTACATCGGCGAGATGAAGAACTTTTCCAAGCGAATCCGCCAACATAAGAACGATGCGGAAGTTTTACAGTGAGCGAAGCGCCATCGCCGAACATTGCGATATTCCAGACAATCGCACTGACTTTGCGAACGCGCAGTGGTGGGCCCAGAGTCCAGCTTCCGAAGAAGACTTTCTTGGAATCGTGGAAAATCGAGCATACGCCAGGAAACCCAAACAGCGCCTTGGGCGCTTTGCCCTCTGTGCGCGGACATGGCCTCCGTAACCTGACGAGAAAGCTAAATAAGTGACCGTCTTGATAAATAAAAAAAAATTACATTTTTATATTTTAGATTGCAGCTCTTAGGCGCCCGTTTCCGGCTTGAGCGGCGTCGGCGTCGCCGTCGGCGTAATTGCGCGGGTGCATTATGGGAAATCTCCAATAATGCACCGCGCAGCCACCCCTGGGATCACTAGACCTCGGGGGGGGGGAAGGGGGTCACGTGAACCCTCGAGGTCACGTGACCCCTCCAGGTAACGTGACCCCTCCAGGTCACGTAACCCCGAGGTCACGTGACACCCTCTCCCCCGAGGTCATCTGACCCCCCGGAGGAGATTGAAGAATGAGGGAGGAGGAGGAGAAGGAGGAGCAGGTATACCCTCCCCTGAGTACCCCTCCTCCTCCTCTCAAGAGCTGCGCTCCAATTCGACGTTACAGGGAGCTGAAACGACTTTCACTTCTTTTATTTTTCCTTTCTTATTTTTTTATTTTTTTTAGACGAAGAGGTTAGGAGCTGCTGCTATTCCGCGTGATTTCAGTGACCCTTGAAAAAGAAAACCGAGTTGGTGTCGAAACGTCGGGTTTCCTTTTGAGGTTTTGGTAGTAAATGGCTGGATTGTTGCTAACCTACTTTTGAGTTCTTTCGATTTTCATGTTCCATGTCGCGTTACCAGAAATTTCGCGTGTCTTTTACGTTCATTCCATGTCTAAACTCTCACTACTGTACCGTTTACAAATTTCATTTAATAGGATTGCATCCTTTAGCTTCGGCATTTTCACAGGATCCCGTTTTTTTTTTGCCGGTGCTCTGAGGTCTAGTTGAAAGTTTAAACTGCAGTACATTTTGTGCGTAGTGTGCCCACAAACTCGTAGCCATGTATGAACATTTGATGTTGAGCGTGTGTCGTTTCTCTTTGTATCGTCTGATGTGCGTCAATGTGAAGACACGCGTGGTTTTTTTTGTGGGCACATTAAATAAATATTGTTATTATCATTATTACTATATTATCTCCTGCGCTTCTTTACAACTTGTTCAGGAATGGAAACTTCACGAGGAACTGCTCGAACAACGCAAGTGTACAACATCCACTGTATTGCATTACCTGTTTCCAAAAAACTATCCTTCGTTCCGTGGCGGGCGAAAGTTCTATGTGCGCGTTTCCACAATCCAAATATTTCTGGAACAACCATCGCCTTAAAGCGCAAAGGTTCGGCACGCCCTCGGGTATAATTCACGAGAATTACAAACTTCTTCGCAACCATAGCACACCAGCGTCCAAACCTTGTGGGGATATTGAACACCCAGAACTTTGACGACAAGGCGGCGGACGCGCGAGGAGCGAGGGCGGGACCAAGGCACGGGGAGCGAGGCGCGTGTTTAGGGTATAGGATAGGTTAGCTGGTCCAGCCATGGCGGCGTCAGCCAGCCAAACACTTGGCTCGAAGATTAAATCTATCTCCATTAGGTACATAAATTTGAAAGAATAAAACATGGAGGACAAGCAAAGGGACAACCACTCTTCTTTCATTTAGCAACGACGTTTATTTTGGGCAGAGACATTGCACCCTGAAGAAGACCACGACTAAGATAGGTTGATAAGGGGCGAGGCTAACTGGAGATGGAAAGGGTGATAGGGGGACGATAAGGAAAACTGGCAGGATAGCGAAAACTTTCCTTTATTATGCCAGTACGGAGGAAAGGGTGATAGGGGGACGTCAAGCAAAACTGGACAAAGGAAAACCTTCCCTTATCACCTTTCCATCTGCCAGTTTTCCTGAATCGTTGTCAGAAAAAACTCTGAACAAAGACAAATCGTAACGTTGATTTTTAGAAGTACAAAAGCATCTCGCAATGTATTTATCATGACATTATCTAGAATAAATAAATATTAATCAGGATAACAGTTATCATCCTGCAAATCTTACCAGGGATTCTTTTTCAGTACAACGAAGTGTCTAATATTTTCGTAAGTTTCGATTTTAGCCTTCTTTCGGTTCAATTAGGTAGACTTACACTCGCTTCACATGATTTCGTCCCACAATACGAGCATCAGCTACACGAACGTTTCGTCATCAGAACGTTGTGTTTCCACCATTTTTTTGTGTTTGACTTTTCTATAATACATTTGTAAAGTTATTTGACCTCAGGGAGTTCGGTGAACTTCACCGTTGTGTAGCAGGAAACATTTGAAACACTCAGTGCAGGAAATCTGCATTTAATCTTTCTATACAACTGAAATGAGAGTGCATGAGCCCCTGAACTTTTTCTAGCTTCGCAAAAGGACACTACAGGTCCATGACATTTAAAAGAACAATCAATTGCACGGGAGCTGCGCACGTGAGGAATTGCAAAAGCCACACTGAAAGAACCTCTGTGTGCATGAAAATGAGATGAAGTTAAGAGAAAAATACCAAATAATCAGATATATTTTGACTGAGCAATGATAGCCAGTGACTGGTTAGGCAGTAATCTCGTCACCTCTATGCAGAGGGTAAAGACGGGAGGAGAACGCGGAAAGTATTAAGTGCTGACAAAGGAGTTCCTGAAAGAGGAACGAGAAAGAGAGTGACAGTGACGAACAGATAGACGGATGCCTGTCTTTGTTCGCTATCTGTTGAAAGTATTCGAGGGCTAGTCAAACATATTTATTTTTATAAAATGGTCGATGCCAGTATTTTCGGCAAAGCAAGCTACATAAAGGAAGAAACTAGGGACACACCTTACGTGTAATGTTTCGATGCTTCTTTTGTACATACAAAGGAGTCGCCTGCGATATGCACCCGTTTGAAACATCCACTGGGATCACCGATGTCCGCCTCCATTCCCCACCATTCTGGAGCGACCGCAATGCATGGGACCATTTTCATTATAATAATTCATTGCTGCGACGTGCTCTTACGCGAATGCTTTGAACCTCGGAGGAGAAAAAGTGCGCGAGACAGACCCCGGTTGATAAAGCTATACTGCGCGATTTTCTGTCACCTAAAAGTGAGATACCTCACACATGCTGCGTTATTGCTCGAATGGAACATTTGTTCAGACAGTTAGAAAGTAAGTCTCAACCTAACAATGACGCAGCACTCGTACCCAATCTGTGCACCGCAGAAGTAATCCGGCAGAGAGGGCGTAGAAACTTTAACCCTCGACTTTGTTGTTCGGGATGTGTTGGAACGAAGCTATACGTAGGACTTTTCATTTAACCACGCGAGGGATGAAATCCGTGGTTGGACAGAAATACTTTAAAACGTATTTGGAAATACCAATACTGACCACATTTCAAAACAAGCAGAAACGCTTATATTGATGAACTATTTATGGAAAGGTTTTTCAATGCGTATCAGTAATAGAGTTGCAAGTAAAATAGCAGTTGCAAATTTAAATACCTAAATTACATTTTGCGAGGCAAAAACTAGTGATACTGAGTTAGTTTTCTTTAAAACACTAACCGAGATTGTTCTCGTGCGGCATGTAAGCTGGTGTGCACCCGCCACATATAGAGATGTAGACCGAAAAAAAGCATGAGTTACATATATGAACTTTATTTAGTCGACATCCATTTTTCAAGCAACATGGAAGTAATGACTTCGAGATGTGACCTATCAGGTAAGTGAATTTCACGGATAATTCACATTAGTCTGTATTTGCACTAGAAAGGGAAGCATATAGGTTTTGAATCAGTTTGTAAA
>JAZHYW010007715.1:0-44584 GCA_037355805.1 Ixodes ricinus
TTTTAATGTCTGATGCAAAAACCGCGCTCAGCTTGGGCTCAAGAATTCGTGCCGTTAATGGTGGGTAGAAGAGTGACATAGTCGTACCGGGTACGATCGTCATTATCTCGACAGTGTGTCCTTAGTGGAAGCATCGGCGTCATACTTCCAGGATAGTGAAGGTGCGTCCGAAGCAACCACGTCCGCACGACATCCTGAGGCCTTCTGAGCGCAAGATTTTGAAATTGGGCGACGAAAAGGCAGATTTTTAGCATTGAATATCTCGAAATTGTTGCCATTCGCAAATTGTGTCAATTGGGTTAGTCTTTAATATTCACTGCCTCTGAAACTAGAATTGAAACATATCCCATGAAACCATTATTAAACATATTATTAAAATTTTGGTTAATTAGTTTTGAATAACATACTGCGAAGGATTTTCCCCTTATGCAATGTCCTCCGAGCCCCACAAACACACAGTGAAGGCAGCATCCAAGTAACACTCACGCCGTTTTTTTTAAATTTTGTTTGAATTAAATTAGAAAGCTTTGTATATATGTATATAAAATATATATAAATTCCGGGTGCATGTGCATGCAGCCGTGCACCATCCAACTATAGAGGTCCACTTTTTCGTTAAGTAAAACTGGATCAAACTGTACAAGGCCAGTTTTACATAAACCCCCAGCACGGCATGCACCAAGGACCGCCAGAAATGACTGTTCACCTCATAGGACACTCTGTGCGGCTTGAAGAGAGCGGCTTGCGGGCTTTGACGGTGAGTCTACCCGCTTGGTGCAGCTGGGACCTGGAATAAATTTAATACAGCTTGCCATATACCACAAAGTAACAAAGCCAGTAATACATAAGCCTACAGCATGAAATGTCCCAAGGACCACTAGAAAGTCTCGCTCGATTCATAGAACACTTCAGGCAACAAAACCCTGCATTAAGGACCGATCGAATTTAGTATAAATGTTGCAGAAAAATAAGGATTTGTATTCAGCTGTGTCAAAACACGTAATCTAATGTAATAATTGTGTGGCCTTATAGAACACTACTGAAATAATTTTGCAGGTCCAGCTGCACCGCATGGTGCAGCTGGGACCTGCAATAAATTTAATACAGCTTGCCATATACCACAAAGTAACAAAGAAAAGCCAATATTACATAAACCTACAGCATGACATTTCCCAAGGACCGCTAAAAGTGTCGCTCGACCCATAGAACATTTCATGCGACAAAACCCTGCATAAAGGACCGATTGAACTTAGTATAAATGTTGCAGAAAAATAAGATCTGTATTCAGCTGTGTCAAAACACGTGATCTAGTGTAATAATTGTGTGGCCTTATGGAACACTACTGAAATAGTTTTGACCAACGAGAGTGACCGCAAGTGTATACTGTAAAGAATCAATAACAATGATGAAACCTAGAAATCTGTTGAATGCCTTCCCTGTGTTTTGCCATCGAGTGGAAGAAGTTTCATGGCCTATATTTTTCATTAGAAACAGGTGTGATGTCCGTCTGTGTTTTGAAATCTTGATGTTGTGCATGATATTTTTTATTTCCTAGGTTGAAAGCTCAAGGGCATTTCCTGTCGTTCGGTTAATCAGATTTACCCAGATGCTAGTAGGTTGCTTTTTTGCGTTTACTGTTTTTGGGTATGTTAGGAGTTGTGAACAGTATAACGCTGTAAGGTCCAGGAAGGAATTCCCTTCGCAAAGTGGTGGTAAGCAAAAGAGAAATTGTAAAGAGTGACTTCATGTCCTCCCCTACGTTTCCTCTTTTGGGTCGCCTATTCTTTTTTGCCCATTAAAACTCAGCTGTGTTTGACACTTCTCTGCGTTTGTGTCATCTTCCTGAGAACCCGTCTTGAATAAATTATTCGTGTTTAGCCTGTATAGCTAGCTTGCATCCTCGTTTCTATTTTTGTTCATTAATGCATGACTGTGGGATTATATTGTAAGCACATTGTTAATGCATACTAATAAATAGCAGCATACTTGTATTGACTATATTCAATAAAAGTATGCTATTGGCTACCAACTGATTCAATCATCAGCACTATAGTGCTGATGACTGAACCAGTTGGTAGGCAATCATTAAAAAGAAATCACGAAGAATATGGGAACAGAGGATACCAACACAACACAGCGCTGTGTTGATCTCCTCCTTCTTGTCCGTCCCCTTCACACTCCATGCTTTTAATAATACATTTTTTAATAATTTTCTGCTTGGTATCATCTGTATAGGGGTTCACTGAAACGACCCACCTGCCATCGCATTCACTTTAGGGCAGCTCCCCTTCCTCACGGTGCCATCGTTGAGGAAGTGCAAGGTGGGTGTCATTCTCACTATTCTGATGCAGTTCCCCAGGTTCCCATAGGTTTCAAGCCGCTAGCCAAATTGAGTCAGGCCTTCCAGCCCTACAGGAAAAGTCAATTCCACTCTTTTAGACATAGACACCCACCTTTTGTGTGTACCTGAAAGAAGTTCCAACAGAGAGGAAACAAAATGATTGGCGCATTTTGCATGCATCCTTTTCTTTTGCTGAGAACATACATACAAGTTTCTTTTGCTGAGAACATACAAGTCACATGCTACTGTACATTCAGTGGTGCGGCTTAATTTATGAAGAACATGTTTTTGTATAACTTCGAGCTCTTGAGAAACGATTAATTAAAATGGGTTGGACATAAATGGTTGCTATGAACTGTCCTATACATTTACACATTTCCTCATATCATAAAAAGAGTACAGTAGGGTAGGGCTGCACTGCACAAATTACGAATTTATAACCAACTAAACAGTTGGCATTTATTTATTTCTTACTTTGGCTATTATTCTTTGACAGAAAGAATAACCGGGTGAGTTGGTACGGTGGTAGTCTTTCAACTCCATAGAATATTCAGGTCGTTTAAGTTCATTCAGGCGTTTAAGTTCATTTTTTCTACCTTTCTTTATGTTCTTGGTTTTTCTAGCTGCTCTGCTTTTTGTAAGGGCTTTCGCCACTACTAAAAAACGTGACATCTAAACTCTTCTTTGTTTTACATCACACAACCGTAAACTTAGAAAGTGTGCCGGTTCGGCAAACGCGAAGAGACCGCGCGTCTCTACGGCACAGGCATTAGCTTAGGCAAAAAAATCATTCTGCTCGCTCTTGTAACGTTTTTCTCGCTCCCGCTTTACGAAACAAATCGGTGGCGAGCGGCCGTTGGGACAAGACGTCAGAACTAGCACGACCTGTGATTAACACTTTGGGACGGCGGCTGAATGCTTGAACTGCCGTCAGAGGGCACTTGAACGCTCCGCAAAAGCGTCGTCGGAGGAGTGTCGGAGGACGGCGCCCAGAACATGCCCACAGTTCCGCCGCACGGCAATCTTCCTCACACTGGGGAGCGAGCCACAGGTTTCGAAGAAGATACGCTCTTTTCGAATAACGAAATAACGCAGGGCAGAAGCATAGTTAAAATGAAGCATAGCTTAGCAAGCACACGGTACACGACAAAGTTTGAAACAGCAGCCCACTTCGCAGAAACAAAAGAAAGTTGCTTACCGGCGTTTGCACGAGTCGTCCATGCCGTCCTGAACTTACGGGCGTTGGCAAGACGCAGCGTCTCCCAGCTCTCAGTCATCGCTTGGTATTCTTGAACACGGTATTCGTAAGGAAGATATCTAAAATATCCGCTAAAACGGCTAAAACGTAAAAAGAAAGGAGGTTTCCGAATCCTCCTGAACTCCAACGACCATTCAACCGAGCTCAACGGAAGCTGATTGCAATAGCGATGGTCTTGCGCGGTCTTCAAGAGTCTCTTTTTCTTTTTTTAAACGATGCTGAGCAAATTATTATTATATTAGTAACAATAAGAATGTCACTACAATAATAATGTACAACATTACAAAAAGTGAGTAAATCTTAGGTTTTATTTAAACTTTAGGTTTTCTTTTTTGTGTGAACCGAAACCGAAACTAACTCAAGCAACGTTTCCTCCGTTGTATTTGTTTGCGTGTCTGTGTGCGAGCGCGCGTGGATGCGTCCGCGTGCATGCGTGTGTGCGTCTGTGCTTGTGCATGCGTGTGTGTCTGCGCGCGGGCATGCGTTTGTGCGTGTGAATACGTGTGTACGTGCGTGCGCGCGCGTGTATGTATGTGCCTGCGCGCGCGCAAGCGTCTGTTTGTGCTTTCTATTGAACTGCGCCAGCAAGAAGACCAATTGGATGTCCCTGGACAGTTATAAACACAAACTTATTTATTATTGATATTATTATTATTATTGATATTATTAATACGATTGTTAATATTATTAGTTATTATTATTATTATTATTAATACGATTGTTAATATTATTATTATTATTATTATTATTATTATTATTATTACTTATTATTATTATTATTATTATTATTATTATTATTATTATTATTGAAGCGTGGCCCTGAGTTTTTAGACTCAGGACCGTAGACAATCAGTTCATCGAAGGATGTATCATTGACAGATTGTTTTACAAACAGCTATGATTAGCCTTTTTTTTTGTTTTTGGTAAGAAGTCACCCCAGATTGTCGCCGCAAATTTCTTGTAGGGTGGGCCACGCGGGTTAACATTTCTGTATTGAGCCGTCGCAGAATGTCGCCGCGAAGCCGCGTGGACGGGGCTGCCAGCCAGTGATCGACACACCCGCAAAAAAATGTCCCTGCAGCGTGCAATTTGCGTAGCGAGTGTCGGGTGATATGTTAGTGTCGACTAAAAGTGTCCATGAAACGTGTATGCACGAAAAGTGCACCTATGAAACATGTTTCCACGAAATGCCGGGAGAACAAGAAAGTCAGTATTTTTCGGTAGTTGTCGCATGATTTCATCCAGCTATTTGGAGGCGACTGCGGGTAGAATTTCGGGGAAATTATTTTCCTCTCTGCGGGGAGAATAGACAGTGCCTGATTCTATAAATAATCTTGAAGAATACACGTAAAACAGCGGTCACTCGTTTCCAACAAGTCGGGTTCAGTGCACTAACCATAAACTTCGCGGACTTGAACGATGTATTCCGAGATATATGTCAATATGTGGCACTGCAGATCAACCACACAAAAATCGAGACGACGATGTCTGCCACATCGTGTTGAATCTTAATGGACCCCTTTCTGCTCGTCATTTGCCGAACGAACACTAAACGCGTCACAATATTTTCTTAGGCTTCTATGAAAAAATCGCTTGTTGCCGATATACGCGTACGACTTTTCAAATACTGGTAGCCTTGGATACGTTGCCGCGGACGAAATCTACGGCAGCCCCGTAGGTCGTAGCATAGCACACAAGAAACTAGGCCAGGAAGCAGGCATCCCGGGATCGGAAAAAGCTACTGCGTCATCCGGGAAACCTTTACTACGTGATCGCGCTCCTGACGTTACCCGCGCCCAGAGAGCGGAGTCAAGCTAATAAAAAAGTCTCCGGTTGATTAGTCCGGCGAGATTCGCACATTCTTCCATACTTTCAGCTTATGGCGAATTCGCGTGGTTCTTTCTGCGCGCTCTCCAGCGCTCTTTCCAGAGCGCGCGAAATCGGGTGGTTGAAAGAGAGTGCTGTCGCCTGATCGGGTGGTTCATTTCGAGGGCGCCTCTCCCTCTCAGAGCGCTCCCTGTCACTCCGTCTCAGAGCCGTTTATTGAGAGAGTTTGGCCATACATTGGTTTGAATAGGCGAGCATCTCGGGGCCAACCACAGGCCGCGAAACAGCCCCTAGCGGTGGTCGTGTGCTCTAAATTTGTGACACGACTATACTTCGTTTCACCTTATGTGCGAGCGAAGGCAAAACTGGAAGCGCGAGCACGGAAGCTCCGTGCGTTCAGGCTTTGCTCGAGCGCACGAGCTGGGGAGAAATGCACAAAAGCGCTGGTCTCGCGCTTCTAGCTTTGGCTTCGCTCGCAGATAAAGTGAAACGAAGTATAATTTGAGCCGTGCCGAGCGGAACTCCGCGTCTCAAGACGCTCGTGCACCCCAACCCTTTGCACTGCTTTCTTTCAGCCAGTTTCAGGACGCTGTTCTAGCAGTGCAGACAAAGGCGTGGGCACGAGCGCGTGGGTTTGGAAAGTGCCTCCTATGCACGAGGTCTCGTACAAACAAAAGCGTTTCGCTGAGCTAGACTCACGCGCCTGTGCC
Organism: Ixodes ricinus; assembly: GCA_037355805.1. Classification (NCBI taxonomy): domain Eukaryota; kingdom Metazoa; phylum Arthropoda; class Arachnida; order Ixodida; family Ixodidae; genus Ixodes; species Ixodes ricinus. The sequence continues at coordinate 6,137 of JAZHYW010007715.1, forward strand.
TTTGTCTTCACTGCAGACATTTGTGAGATGGAGTAGAGGTCTCCTGATTGGTCGACGCTGTGTCACAAATTTAGTTTACGCTCTAAGCGTGGGGGAATCTTCGGCGCTGGCGGCGGCCTTTGCTCCGCCTATTGTCCAAACTCTCCTAATATACGGCTCTGCTCCGTCTGTAGCCGCGGAGTGCGGAGCGGCGCAGGCGTCACGTGGTACTTGACGGGGATCACGTGGTTTTGTTGACGATGGCCGGCGGTGGTCTGTGATGGTGTGCGGGGTCCGGCATGACGGCGATTGATATCTGAGTTCAACAAAGTGCTTGTGCATTCGACGGGTGCGAGGATTACAACGGACGGGACGACATTCGTTTGTGACCGCAACAGGAAAAGTCGACGTGTGAAGTATTCCCGGTGCTTTCCACGAGATCGTTCATCTCACGGCGGTGAATCCGCTAAGCCTAACCGACGACGAAACAGCTCGTCAGAGCTCGTGTCGCTGTTTTACCGGGTTTTAGGGTCACTTCAAGACATTTTCCAGGTTTGTTTAAAGTGCGTTCAAAGGTTTGTGTTGTAAAATAAAGGGAGAGCCGAATATAATTCACTGCGGTTTGTGTGACATCGGGATGCTTGCACGATATTTCGCCGTGAGAAAAATGCGGTTTATTAACCATTTTATATTTGCCTGCTCTGTCGTAACGTATGACCGCTATCGCAACGCGTTCACTGTCGAAAACGCGATGAGTTGACAACTGTTTCCAAGCGTTAGCTTTCGTTCTGTTCTGCAAAATCAAATCGCATACTGCTGTTTTCTTTTCTTTTTTTTACATGCTGATGCGTAAAGCAATTTACGTCACAACCGTTATTTCATCACGTTGCGAGCGTAAATTTTGCTCAATCGTCCACCGGACGCTGTAAGATCGTGTTGTTTTTAATGCATTACCAATGTCAAGAAATTTTAATTCCGTGACTCGTCTGAGAATCTCGGAGCGCTCTGAAGCCAGCAGTTGTGATCGGCTGAAAAGGATCCCGAGTAGCTCTGGCGGCGAGGAGGGGGGCGCTCTGCTGAATCGAGGTCAGGAGGCGAGAGGCGACCACCCGAATTCACCATTAGAAGAGAAGGGAAAAAAGAGAAGGAATAGGAAAGTAACAGCTCCTTCAAGGTTAAGGGGGTTGCGCTCACAAAGCTTATATTCAGGGGCATCCCAACAATGAACATAACGAGAGGCTTTGTGACCTATATCCTCTTGAAAGTTCGACCCAAAGTTGATAGTGCAGTGGATGTTATCCGTGGCCTTCGCCTTCAGGCAGGTGCCGTGCTCTGCCTTATCTCTTTCTCTTGAAGACTGTAGTCACGTGATCCTACCAGGAGACACGATTGGCCTGAAACAAGCATAGCGTCTACTCTGCTGTCAATACCGAGTGAACAGGACAGCTCCATACTTCCAAAGGAACTCTCGAGCCCAAAAATGGCCCCAAAAACGGGAAGCCTGAAGATCCTAAATTTTGCGCCATATAACCCACATTATCATATAAAATGAAGAATTAACCGTGACTGCGTTGACCGCGACTACGTTGACTAACCACATTCGATCTGCTAAAATTTGAGCGTGGGAGTCTCCAGCAGCGTTAGCTTGCTGTTGATGCAGGACGCTGCTTTATTGTTGAGAATCCTTTGCTGTGCGAACGCGAAAACGTTCTCGTGCTAGGCGTACTCTACGCAGCAGCGCCTGTCAGCAACGGCCCGCGCAGCATCGCAACCTTTTTGGCGCCTGTTGGCAGTCTACGAGCGCCGGCAGTTCATCGTTGCGACTTGAATGTGAGCATTTAGTTCACTCTAGTACACCGAGCCTCACTGGCGTCAATCACCACGATAGCGTCAAGAGCGTCACAGCGCTGCCCGCCACCCGCCAACAACCACGTTGCCAAGAGCAAAACCAGCGATCTGCCCATCTAGGTCGCCTTGTTAATTTTCCTTTTCTTTAACGTGTAGTTCAATTTTGAACGTTTTTGTCGCGGTTTTAGCCGAAGCTATTAGCTTTCGTTGGCTCAGGAAATATTTACCCTAGCACCTATTTAAAACGTTATTGACACTAGCTTAAGCTTAATGAATATATGAGAGACGTCATGTTTAGGCTCCTCCAAAAAACAAAATCACAACATCTCCACGTGGTGAATGATGTTGATTGGGGCGAAGATACTGATTTTATTGTTCATAAGTAGTGCTGATGGTGCAGATTTTTTTTTATTGCTCATAGGTAGTGCTGAGTTCCGGGTTGCGTTTCGACTTCATTATTACTGCTTTATGGTTGGTGAAATGCAGAGCCAGTGGTTCTTCTAGTGGATCAGCTTGGATCCGCTAGAAGCCGTGGGAACGCACCTCCACCGCTTAAGTCAACGGTCCATGTCAGAAAGAGAATGTGTGGTATGGAACGTGGTTATATACGCATTTGAGCATTTGACCGCAGCGCCCTCTCGTCTATAAACGTTAAGCCAATGCATGCAAAGTTTAACGCGATTATATACGCATATGACCGCAGCGCCCTCTCCTGTATAGACGTTGAGCGGCTACATGCAACGTTTCATCCATGACATCCTCAGCTCTTGAGTTACTACATCTCAGAGCCCCCTACTCGTCCCGCAGTCGTGGCCGAGTGGTTAAGGTGATAGACTAGAAATCCATTGGGGTCTCCCCTACAGGTTTGAATCCTGTCGACTGCGCAAACATTTTTTTTAAGAAGACAGATGGGATGGCAGGCGATGTGAGCACGGACGCCGGACGAATGGACAAGGCTAGACCCTAAGGAGCTTTGCCCCTAAAAGCCCGAAATATTCAATCTTATCAGATCCAAGCACAAGCTGATCGGGGCGCGCGTGGCTAGCGTGGCGGTGTACTAAGCTGGGTGCATTGATACACCTATAGGATTTTAAGGTAGAGGAGGGGGCTCATGGTCGGTGTACAAATCACTGGCTGGGTAACGGAGGGTTAGTCTTTCAAAAAAGGGTGCATGTGCGCCCGATGCACCCGACTACAACTTTTTTTTCTTAGAATGCAGTCGGGGAGTAAATATGTGGAGCACTAACCGAAAAATCGCGGATGTGGTATTGGCGCTAAGAGTGCCGCGCAGCGACTAGAGCGATATTGTTAGCGCGAAGATGACATCGGCGCTGTTTTCGCATTTTATTTTCAAAGAACAACGACGGCACAATATTTTAGCACTTTTGGTAATGTTCCAAATGAACATATCACACGACAGTGCTAGTTAAGACAATAGCCTTTCAAGTCTAACGAAAAAAAAACTGAAAATGGTGATCATTTGCTTGCGCTAACAGCGTTCGTGCGATGCACGCACTACAATTCTGCCAACCACTCGCTCATGATGCTTTCCTCGCTGCCCGTCGTCATGCCAAAGTTTCGTCAACGCGATGAAAGTTCAGATTATGGGAGTCCCTGCGGCGAAACTGAATATCAACACTTCTGGCCATACACTTGCCGGCCATGATTATGTCTTCGGCGGCCAAGCTGAAAATCAGCACTGCCGGCCAGCCATTTGGCGATCCCGTTTATGTCTGGTGGCCAAGCTGAAAATCAGTACTTCTGGCCGAACACTTGCCGACCGTGTTTATGTCCCCGGCGGCCAAGTTGAAAATCAGCACTTCTGGCCAAACACTTGCCGGCCGTGTTTATGTCCCCGGCGGCCAAGCTCAAAATCAACACTTTTGGCCGAGGACTTGCCGGCCGTGTTTATGTTCACGGCGGCCAAGCTGAAAATCAGCACTTCTGGCCAAACACTTGCCGGCCGTGTTTATGTCCCCGGCGGCCAGGCTGAAAATCAACACTTTTGGCCGAGCACTTGCCGGCCGTGTTTATGTTTACGGCGGCCAAGCTGAAAATCAGCACTTCTGGCCAAACCCTTGCCGACCGTGTTTATGTCTCCGGCGGCCAAGCTGAAAATCAGCACTGCTGGCCAAACACTTGCCAAGCGCGTTTATATCTACGGCGGCCAAGTTGAAAATCAACACTTCTGGCCAGGCGCTTGCCGGCAGTGTTTATGTCTCCGGCGGCCAAGCTAAAAACAGCTAGTTTGTGGCCGGACTCTTGCCGGCCTTGTTTATGTCTCCGGTGGCCAAGAACTAAAAGTGGCCAAGCTGTCCAGACACTGGCCAACCGTCGGCCGATCGAAAGTCACTTTGTGGTGCTGCTTGGGGGGGGGGCCCCGAAGGGTTTGAACGTATTCTGGCTTCAGCTCAACTATAAGTATACCCCTTTCTCCGGACACGCGCTGAGCCACGCACAACAAGGCGTGAGTAGGTGAAATACACCTTGCTTGGGTTTCGTAGTGACGCCACTCACCAAACACCTACTAATGCAGGTGCTCCCTGCGGTGGGTGTCGGGGCCCACATGGCTGGGGTTCGTGTTGACGCCGCTCACCGTGCGCCTAACCCCTAAGGTGTAGGCGTCCCTGGTGGGGTGTTGTTATCCGTACCCAGCGACGAGACAATATTTTTCTAAAGTTGATAACAAATAAGGTATATTGTTGAACGTTATAATATATCTTATACCGAAAACTTCGTTCAGATGTTGTATGTATTTCCGACGTCTGAAGAGAGATTGCACCATTTTTTATTCGTTTGAACGCAATGTGTCATAATATTAGTACAATACGCCTCGCAAGTGGGCTCATTTTCGTCTTCTGCGCATGAGAAAGGAAGTAGCGGTGACGTCAGAACGCCGAGCCCTGATTGGCTGATCGCGGTCCCCTATCTGAGCGTCGTCTGCTCCTTTGCAACAACGTCTGCTCGCAACGTCGTCTGCGTCTGTCTTACCTTTCCTGCGACTTTCGGAAGTGCAGGTCTTTACGAGCGAGCTCGACTTCGCCTTTCAGAGAAGGCAGACGAAATAACTCGAGCGGTTCGTTGTTTTTGTCGAACAACTAGCAGACGCGCATCAAGGAGGGAAGTCAAAGTACTCACTGGCGAGGTGTCCCGAGACGCCGAGGTTTGTTTGCTAAGAACCGAGAGTGAGCGTGTTAGTGTCCGCAAGTTACCTCCCAAATACTTTTTCCCCCTTTCGTGTGCGGCAAGACTCCTCAATCTTGAACGGGGTCGGCGGGTTGGCGCAGTTAACGTCGTCTGTTTTACGTCTGCTAGTCGAAGCGATGGCTCCTTTACCTTTCCTGCGTCTGTCGGATATTCACCGCTTTTTCACCGGCGAGAGGCACCGTTGCCTCGGAAAACAAGGAGATGACAAGAGGAAGAGATTGACCTCTTAATCTAAAATTGAGGTCAGTGATCACAGTATAATACGGGAAGGGTTCACAAGGGTCGCGCGGGCACATTCCATTCAGCACGCCAGCCGGTCGTGGGCAGACGGTCACCAAGTCGGAGTGGCTGCTAGGCCTATCTGCCGAGTTCACTTGGTCGGTGTCGGTGGAATCGTGGCCGTTGGAGCTTTTCCCGGGTGTTTGTGGATCCAGCGTTCTTGTTCGTCGTGGTCTGGTTCAAGTACTTTTTACTTTTTTCTTGCTGCTTGAGGTCGGGACATGAGAGAAGCGCACGTAGAAAAATAAACGTCCGTTGGTCGTCGCGACCGCGACGCTGTCGGCCATGCTGATTTGATCGTAACAAGTGCGTAGCTTCGGAGCTGTCGTAGGATTTTGTCGTAACCTGCGCAAAACTTACGAAAATTTCGGTTCGTGAATACGAATTTGTTTTTAAGTTTTGTCTTACGCATATTTTTGGCGTAAGATAGTTTCGTGAATCTGGCCTCTCCACTTGCAAAAGTCGCAGGAAAGGTAAGACAGACGCAGACGACGTTGCGAGCAGACGACGTTGCAAAGGAGCAGACGACGCTCAGATAGGGGACCGCGATCAGCCAATCAGGGCTCGGCGTTCTGACGTCACCGCTACCCCCTGCGCGAGAAGCAGACGAACTTGCCCTCCGCATAGCCTTCAGGTCAGAATGACCAATCTACTGACCATCTAAAGAGGATGAATATTAGTGATATGCGTTTGAACGGAAGGCTGAAGTGCACTTTCAAGAAGAGACTAGATTAAACATTACATTAATGTTTCGGCAGTTTTATTTCCTCTATATTCAACCTCTTCACATCTTATTTAAATAATATCACGCTCGACCACTTTTTAAACACACCCATTTTAAAAATCAGTCCCGCGGTTGCCATGAGCGGACGCAGTAGTGGGACCCGTTTTCGTTTTTATTTTGTTTACTTTTTTCTTTGCTAGTGGTGCACTAGAATATGAGTGAAGTGACGGCGCTCGTGCGGACTAGTGCGAGAGAGGTGGAAGATGTAAAAGATGTGGCTGGTGGCGGGTACGAGCCATGGGGGATTTCGGCTGACGAAATTCCAAACATGACTGGCTTGTAAATAGGCATTTTTCTGTATTCTGAACACCAAATCCTGCACACCTTATTTCAATTTGCAACCATCAGCGACCATGTGCTGCCTCCCTCTCAGACTCGGCGGGATCACTAGTTAAAGAAGAACCATCTTTACACCCATCTTGCTGAATATGTTTATATAGGTTAAAATAGTTTATGGTAGAAACATTACGAATCTGGGAATAGGTTGACTTAGCATTTTGCAGCCCTAATCAGTTCCTAAAGATTTCGCCCCTTTCCCCTCCAGTAAAATTGTTAAAGTTAAATTTAGCTAGCTTCTAGTTCATTTTACGTACGTTTGTTACACAAGAGACTGTGCTCGGAGTACCGTGCGTAAAATAAGTAAAAATTCAAAGTGGTATTTCGAACTGGCATGAATACGAATTTGACAATTTTTGAAACTGGAGGTACGGTTTCCAGTTTTTTTAGTTATTTCATCAAAAGCCAAACGCTTCTTTGAAACTAACACCAGATGACTATGAAGCTCGCATAAAGACTGAACGACACAAGCGGTGATACAGTACATTTTGTATTGCAGTCTCGCTTCCAAAGAAATATTTTGAGGTAAATTAGCTTGAAAACGGTCAATGCGACCTTATTCAATCGTAAAAAAATTGATCGCTTCTAACATTTTTCCACTTTTTACAGCTTCCTACTTTGCTTTAGGGTAAGCCCACACCTGAATCACGGCTATCCTTTTACTTGCTCCAGGTCATAAATATTTTTTTGTAAATATCAGTATTATACTGTTCCCATCAAGCATTGGAGAAACTTCGTCGGTGGCTAAATTAATCCCCACGGAGGTTGACTGCCGAAACAAAATGTATCCAAGTATTAAAAATACATTATCGCATTTCTTGCTTGCGCTTGACGAATGCGGCGAGATGTCTTTATTATATGTTTTTTTAGACAATTGACCTCACAGAATCCAAAATTTGTTTAAATCTTCAGTCGTTTTTTGTATACATTGATCATCACTTTGTTGTTCACAGATATTACTGACACACGTCAACCTATGTCGGTCATTTGATTATTAAGTGTGTCTGCGTTATAATTATTATAGACTAAACAATATAAGGCTGTACATACCGTGTGCAACATCACGTTGAGATACGTTAGAACGGAAGAGTTTGGAGAGGGCTTTTCATCCTGTTTTCTACAAATGACGTGTCGCAGAGAAAGTGTACACCCAATTTTATACTTGGTCGGTTTTCTTCATCTGTAGAACCTAAAAGGTTATTATAGATAAGCTAAATATTGTTTCTAAGGGAAATATAAAACCACACACATTCTCATGCGTGGTCGATACAGTGCTGTATACAGGGTAGTCTCATTTTATTTTAAACAGCTTTAAAATTAGGGGGTTGTAGTTAGACGAATTCTGTTTTCACCATGTATTTACAGGCTCGGCGTATACTAGATAAGGGGATAAATGGCATCCTAATTCAACTAATTAACAAAAGTTTGTAGATTCACTTCTTAAATACTGGTTTTATAAGTCATGTTGTAATTTCAGTAATGACGGCAATGACTATTAGAGGCCAGATCAAATGAGTGAATGTGCGAAAATGTTGTTTTACACATTATTTATTAAATTACGCGTTTCTTTTTGCCTCACTTAATAATTGCATCACTAAAATCCTATCTATCTTTGGCCACAGTTATGGTTGGAAGAATCACATAGTTCTTTACGCTACGTCGTCAGTTGTGTCGTTGGGGCACTCACAAAGGACACTCTTCCGAGATAGTGACGACATGATTACAATCACGACATCACTCTTCGAAGCGTCATTGTTGGCAAGGCTTGCGACGCTCCTTTTGAGCGAAATTTGTAAATCAGGCGAAACAACGCGAGAATTCTACGATTACTAAATCATTATGAACTTTTCGCAAACTTTTTGTTAATTCGAAGTTCCTTTAATAGCAATCGATGTGAATGCCGCGAATTCCAACACGACCCCGAAAACCAATGATTAAAAAGTTAATTAAGATACTTTCGATCAGTAGCAACTTACAGGTAAAAACATACGCTCATCTAGTGGCCGCCGAACCAGTTAAGTACATGGTGAAACCAGAACTTGTCAAAGTCTCATCCCTTATATTTAAAAAATGAGTTTAATTAAAATCACATTGTGTTCATTTCTTTATTAAGCACACTATTGCAAATTTCCCTCAATCTACTGTCCTGGATCTTGCTAGAGCAGCCTATGACACCGCGCTTTAGAGGTGTTCGGCGAATGACATGGCGGAAAATTCTTTTCACGACAGAAATATTTCCTGTGATGAAACAGTGTGCATTCTTCAAACACTTGCCCAAACCACTCTCACAAAGAAAAACGTAATAATCAGGTGCGGACGCTTTCTCGACTTCAATATTTGGCGATTATTTGGCGTACAGCACGTCATTGGGTGCAGGGAGTGAACTCTAGGAATGCAGACACTTAAGCTTCTGTTGAGATTGCAAACCACAGTTTAACAAATAACCATCTACTTATTTTAATGTCACCAACCACCCTAAGAAATGTCAGGAATCTTGGAGTGCGTTGCTACTGCCACCTTTGGTGTGGTAAATTAGGACATTTCCTCAGAATTGCAGGCCTTCGCATAGGTTTTTTATCAAATGGTACGCAAATCAAAAGAGAATTACATTTTTATGATAAAGCGAAAATTCAAGGAGATGTTTTTCAACAAAAAAAACCTATGAGGAAAACTTTTTTTTTTCTCATGCGAGCTGATTGAGCAATATAGATGCTGACAGTCTCCGCCCTCGGTGTGTAGAGTGTGTACACATATTCGCTTGGAGCTGTCCTTAAAATATAAAAAGCCTGCTGTGAATTGATATATACAGCCTCTGAAAAAACTCTCCATGTCGAACGTTTAAATGCGAACAAACGCGCAATTAACAAGAACATTGACAAAGGTATGCGGTAATTAAGGACGTATATGTGTTTTAACACATCTATCTTTCAGCATGAATGCAAGCAAGAATATCTCGATGTCTACGAAAGGATGCCATGCTGCGAACTGTAACTCAAATAATGAATGGATGAATTAATGAATGCTTATTTAGACACTCCTGTCTGGGAGAGTTAAGGAAAGGACGTTCTAAGTCACCCGAGAAGGCTTAATTCTTGTTTACAATGATAGAAGAGTTTTAGCACTCAATACTATTAGTTAGTGACGACATCCATTCTTACACCATTCTCCCCTCCCCTCCCCCCCTCCTCTCCAGGATGCGCTGTGCATAACGCACTGAAATATGGCTCCCCTTGAATACTTCATATAAAGAGCTTTCAGGGTCGCAATTGCTGCATTCTGACGGTTATTTCTACTTGGTGGTTCTCTGTAGCTACTATTTCTGCGGTGTGAAACGTAACACAGTAAACAGAACGTTCGTGGCAGATAAAATACCGGCATTGCCGCGGATGACTTTACGGGCAAGCGATGCATAGGCCATGGGGCGTACAGTCGTTGCATACTACTACAAGGCGAGATTCTCAAGCGTTGACGCCACCAAGCGGCAACGCTCGCAGCTGCAGTAACCTTGGCCGTGGAGGAAGTCGTGACGTCACGAGAGCGATATGCATTGCTCTTCTCGCTGGCTGACTTTGCCTGAGAGGTAGAGAGCTCGTGGTAACAGCGTTTCGTTTTCATATCCCTTTAAAAGGCCTTCAGAACAAACTCGACAAAACAAATAGCCAAATGTTCTCACAATCTCGGCCATGAGCGTGCACATCGTCGTGCGCCGGTTCGCTTATACTTAAAGTGGTTCCTTCTGAAGGCTTTTAAATTGCCCGTGAAGCAGGAGTATAGTACCCAACTGTGTGGACTCTCGAGAAAGACATATTCGTTCAGAACAGGAGACAATCTATTGCAGCTCGGTGACGTCTTTGTTGAAACCAGCCCTATGATCGCGCATGAAGGTCATTGGACCATTCGCGGAAAAAAACAAGCAAGCCCATACAGTCAAAATTAAAAATATATATATACTCGATAATTACGATAACCACATAAATCACACGATGAAATCACCCTGTAAAGGTTTAATCGTCTGTATTAGCGGCCAGTTTGCCTCGAAATAATAGCGGAATCCCAAGTAACGTTATAGTAACGTTCGTCAGCTTTTGATATTAACGGTAACATCACATTTTTCAGACGGTAATAAAGCTCAGTAACGCGTTAATATATGACGAACTAACGAATAACACTATTTTTTTTTACTTATTTTGCGTAACGGGTACAACACTTTTTTTGGTGCAGTATTTTGAGGAGTTACACAATAACGAGCGGTAAAACATACAAACCACGATATGTGGTAAATCGTAAATTTTCGCCTCGGCGGCCTTAATAATCCACAGCTTAAAAACAAAGAAATAAAAAATCCACCCAAAAATCCACCCAAACATTCGTGTCCGAATTGAGGCGAAGACATCCGCTGATATATTAACTATACAGTAATCTCGTACGGGAAGGTGTACATCGGGCAAACGGGGAGGTACGGCAACATTCGCCCCGGGAGCATTGAAGTCCGTTAATTAAAACCGCTTGCTAACATTTGGCATTGCACTGCCGCGACTGCGGATGCACATCTTTACTAGAAAGTGCCACCGTGTTTTATCACCATAGGGACCAAAAGGCTCCCGAGATTGTAAATGTTCACAGAATAAAAAAAGGAAAGCCCAATGTAGTAATCTCTTCTACACGACGGTACGGAAGGGGAGGACGCCTACAGCACTCACATGGTGTGGCCGAGTAGGAAGCCGCCGCAACGCGCGTTCGCGGCTCACGAAGAATGAGACACAGACATATTGCCTGGTGGGTGTCCCGCAGTTCTCTCTGACGTCACTGACGGAAGGGCGGCTCTTTTATTAACAACTGCCCGCGTGACATAATATATACATAACTGATACAACAATATATAAGACAAACCCGATAGACAGGACACACGGTGCGCTATCTAGTGGCAAAATCACTCAACGCAGATCACTCCACCCAACCTGCGTGAGTCTGGCTTCCTTGGCATTGTGGGAATGTAATATATAATTTTATATCTGGAAAAATCGCCTACAGATTTGTATAACAGTTAGCACGCAATGTTGTGATGCGCAGGCGCAATTCCATCACGATTAGAGTCATGCTTTTATGTTGTCGTTTTTTTCGCGGGTTATTCAGGATAAACCTTCAGTTGTAAGTCAGCGCTTGTATCGTCCACTTCTTTCCTCCATCCGTGTAACATTCGTGCTGTTTTTATATAAACGCACACACACTAACCCAGCTATCTTGTCTGGTAAAGCCAAAAAGCATATTCATCTGAAATGCCACGAGTAAAGGTAAGAATAATCAAAAGGCTCTTGCGATACGAAACATCAATTTTTACAGGAAGCCAGACACGTCAAAATTGGAATAAATAAAAAATAAGTATACAAATATATCCAAATGTGATAACTACGGTTCAGCTGGAGAAATGTAATGCCCGAAATAAGAGTTTATACCCCCTCCCCATCGGGCTTTTATTTCTCGTGGTATAGTTTCTTTTATCATACCCTTTCAATATTTTTATTTATTTCGCACGAATGTTCAACGTAACCTTTAAGTTCCCAAATATGAGGCAAAAGGACAAAAGTTAGCATGCGCAGTACACTTTTACTGGAACCAGCATGTCTCGATTTCCTCTATTCCGGTTGACCTATTAATGTAACCGACGGAGTATATTCAGCGAACAATGCAGCACGCAGATAGACGCAGGCACACACGGTTAAACTAAGTTGTAGTGTGCAATACAACTTCTCGTTCTATTGCTCTTTTTAATACATGAACTTTAAAGCAATACTTGCTTTCGGACAGCTGCTCAATGTAACCTTTATTTTCGCAAACATGAGGTGAAACGATGAATGTTAGCAAGCGCGGTGCACTGAGCCAACATTTATACATCCAGTGAACGGTTGACAAACCTAATGTAATCGACGGAGTATATTCAGCAAACGACGCAGCATGCACACACGCACAGACGCACAAACGGTTACACTAAGTGTGTAGGGTGCAAAACAACTTCTCGTTCTATTGCTCTTTTTATACATGAACTTTGAAGCATAGTTAAGCTATCGGACGGCTGCTCAATGCAACCTTTATTTTCGCAAACATGACGCGAAGCGATGAATGTTAGAAAGTGCGGTGCGCTGAGCCAGCATTTCTACATCCATTCAACCGTTGACCAACGTAATGTCATCGACAAGAGTAGGTTCAGCACACGACACCTCGCATGCACGCTCACAAAGATACGTGCAAGCTAAGAGATGCGAACTGCGCATATATACTGAGGAAGAGAAACGGTCATACCAGAGTTTTTTATGTGATATTGGTAGGAAAATATCGCCCTAATACATTAAGTGTGGGTACAGGAAGGCGTGCTCGACAGGTGTGTTTACCCGGTCCTCGAAAGTGGTCCCCCGTTTTTCGCCTGATGACGTTACAGAAGCGTCGTGTTGCAGCGGGCCGTGATTCTGGCGGTGTCAGAAGAGCGTTGGTGGATGTTGCAGACGCCTGTACTTACGTAGAAATCGCCCTCTAGCTCCACAGTTGACGGAAACGTCGGCTGCCAAAGTCGTGATGCCTCGACGAGAGAGACACTAACATTCTCTCAAACTTTTTAACCGCGAGTTCTAAGACCAACCGTCAGAACTGGACATCCGGCATGAGACACCGTCCCCTGTGATGCCATTTTGCCATTTCTGTACTGCTTTAATATATTAGCAGGATAGCTCGGACGCCAAACAGACCCGTCGATGACGCGTTCTCAGGCGCCATGTTACCATCATGAACTTCCGGGTTCTGTATTAGGTTTTCCTCACGAGGCTAATTCATGGCGCAGCTAATATTACGTGCTGTCAATGTCATATTACCTGGACACGTGTAAAGCTAATAGGACTGCCTGTCTGACATGCTGGTGACTGTAAAAACAAAATTCAACAAAAATCTTTAAAGATTTATAAAAAAAAATTCAAAGGCATCGTGACGCACTTCTGCGCAGGCTGTCATGCCAAACAAACTCCATTCTCGTTTTTGAACATTTTATAGACTGTATGTATAAAAAGTAACTTGGAGACGCTGTACTTCCTGTTGAAAAAGCTCGTAGAAACATCAGACACTATGTTGGGAAAATCAATCATAATAAAATGGCTTAGATGCAAAGTAACGTAATTAATCTTTCCAATTCCTTAGCCTGTCATCTGCTCAATCGCATTCGCTACGTCACAGGAAAGTGCTTACGAGGGTGGCGTACTGACGCCTCTCGTCGCCAATCATGTGAAGTACTTCCGTCTCTAAATCTCACCAGACACGTTACCGAACATTCTCACCATCCCTTTCTATGCGCGTGGAGCCAGTGTTTCCGAGATCGATCGACTTCCTTCGCGCCGTCATGGACTGCGCCGGCTACAGTCATCGGGAACATAAAAGCACATCTGCTAGTACTTGATTTCTATACGTACGCCTCTCTCTTTTGTCGTCAATAAAAAAGTGCATTTGTCGGAGGCCGGAATGGTCCCGGGTATATAAAAACGATTTGACTCAGAAAATAAAAAAGCAAAGATTGTAAGCGCGGTTTTGCACCTCGCAAATGCATCCCCATGGACGTATCCACTAAGTTCAGTCTTTAGCGAAACAACTCGCTATGCTTTTACTTTTAGGAACAACGAAACAACTCTAAAACTACGAAAATACAAGCGCCAGGGAACGGGACAAGAGAGGCTAGACAAATGAAGTGCGACTACCAACTGAACTTTTAAAGCGGAAACACACAGAAATGTATATAAATTTTACTCACAGTAATAACAAAAATATACCTAGTTTTTTTTAAATATTTAATGACAGGGAATTTTTACATTTTGCTTCACCGGCAAGCCTGTTGCTAAAAGACTCGAGAAGTTGATTTTTTTGTTGTGTTTTAGTGTTTGCCCGGAATATGTGCTCTTTTCCAGCTCAGGGTGGCAGCAACAACTGTGGCAGTGCACCGCCAAGTGACTTGAAGTTGTTCGATTTGTTGAAAGGTCCTTCTGCCTTGCTGTTTTATTGAGACATCCGCCGGCTTGGCCAATGTAAACCTGCCCTCACGTCGACGGAATCAGATCAGCAACCGATGTAGCGCATCCCGCGTATTTGTTGGCATGCCTCTTCTGAGCGCGTCACTCGCTTACTTATAGATTACTGGATGTATAGATTTTATTTTACGCAGCTTTTTATTTTATTTTGCATAACCTTTTTTCTATTGCTAATAACTAATCGTCTGCATGTAAATACACACAGGAGGGAGTGTCCGAAGATGTCCATCAAGATGGCGGAACGCGGCTTAAGGGGAATGTACAAGGCCACCTAGTTGTGATTGGGGTCATGAGGTGGAAACAATCCACCATATACTTATACACTTCCCTAGATTTGAACGCAGTCGTTTGTAACGAAAATTTAGGCGAGATATTATTGATAAAATACATTTTACCTTCATTTTGGTTTTTGGGACACTGGCTCATCTACAGAATGTAAAAAAAACAGGCTCACTTGGCAATAAAAGAATTCGTGGATGACCTGATCTTTAAGGTAACTACTTCTTTATATTTGAATATGTCATTGAACTTTGCCAACATTATTTGCCTGCAGAAGTTGGGCATGTGCGTATGAGTAAAACAACTGAAAATCACAAAAGGTGATATGTCTTCGCTGAAAGGCCATCAGCGATGTTTTTGAACTCTTTCGCTGTTAATACGTGTGTGTGTGTGCCTGTGTGTGCACACAAGGAAGTGCACACCCAATATTGCCGCCCGCAGGGCCTAAAGCCCCTTTATACTGAAAAGTAGCGACATCCTTTGAAGACTGCCGCCTGCTATCTTGGGCTAAACCAGGTGGCGCTACCGTCGACGCGCGGGTGTAAAAGCAAAACATAAAGATAAAAGGTATGCACGTCAGAGAAGGAGTAAGAAGGAATGCATATGCTGTCGGAGTGTGGTGCACGCTATGAGCTCATGTCTCCAATCAAATAACGCCGACTGTGGAACGTCACGGTTTTCATCGTCTTTCTTTGAGCACATTCTTTCGAGACTGGTAGACCGTGAAAGTGCGTTTTTAGCCTGTGTGTATCTATTTGCGTGTCTTTCAGCCTGTGACTGCGCTATAACTGAAGTATAGGAAGGTCGTCTGCTATCTTGGGCCGAACCAGGAGGCGCTACAGTCATCGTGTGGGTGTAAAAAAGCAAAACATAAAGATAAAAGGTGTGCGCGTCAAAGGAGGAGGGAGAAGATGTCGCTACCTCTTTTTATTCAGGGGCATTAGCAGGGCCGAGAAAGCAACGCTCGGTCACGGACTTATAGAATGTTTGCGTTCATTCTGGTTCTGGTTCGGGTTGTAACGTTCGTCCTGTTTTCTTGCTCTCGAAAGTGCCAGTTCATCCTCCTTAAGAGCGCGCGACGCTGGAACATTCTTTGCTGAAATTTCGAGATAGTAACGCACTTTAGATAACCAGCCGTCCGCGACCTTGTCGAGACAGTCTCGCTCGCGCTCTATGTTACTGCCGCCGAAGCGCCGCCTGCTTTTCTGCAGCCTCGACGCTCTTTGTTTCTTTATTTTGTTTAACACAAGTTCGCCTATTAAACCTTTATTTTTCAGTTCACTGTTCGTCTTCTCGTCCACTTCATTCGTGACATTATGGTGTCGTTCAGCACTTACTGATGTCTTAAGCCTATTACTTTGTTTGTTGACCGACTTTTCATAGTATACGAACGTGTATGTTGAAGCATTTTTTTGCTAATAATTATAAAACACTTTTTTCTCTGCAATGAAAATGGAGTAGCCAGCTACAGTGGCCACTATATCAATTTGCATTATTTCTATCAGATATTGAATAAGTGAAAAGCAAGAAAATACGTTTCCTGGACCCGGCTTATACCACGTGAGCGCCGAGAGTGATCCCTAGGTACCAGCATATGACATGTCACGGAAACCTGCATAATCTGCTACCGGATGGCACCATCCTTGCAGGTGGTCGTTGACGTTTGGCAAAACGTAAGACAAAGCGCTAGTGTCGGAGTCTTTTACATCGTCCCAACTGCTGGCTGGTGAAGCTTCCGTGAAATGCTATGCAGGAAAGCGACCTGCAGTACGTGCTCACTGTGCTCCAAAATTCTGGAGCACAACAATCTCGTGCCTTGTGCCAGTAAGCGTCGTTCCACGTTACACTCGTCTGCACTCGGCGGCGTCTGATTCCAGGACACCTCTGATTGGACTGATTTTGTTTTCTTTTATTCATGAGGCATATACAAAGCAAAAAAGAAACAAGTGAAAGACGTTTACAAATCTCTGTAATGCGACACTATAGAGCAACTTTTGAGGAGGAGGGTAAGGGTAAGGAGGGCATTCCCCTTCTCCTCCTTCGTTTCCACCCTTGTCCTTTCCTCCTCCTCCTTTCCTTCTCAATCTTCTGTCCTCCTCCTGCCCCTCGTCCTCCTCCAGCTTAATTTAGCGGGAAAATTTCCCCCTAAGCTTAGCGGGCTACAAGTCTCCCCTCTAAATTTAGCGGGGAAATTGACGTCACGGAACCTCAACACCAATTCAGTTTTGCCGCTAAATTAGGCGGGAAAAAGAGCGTCACATAACACACATGACACGTCACCCATTAAAAAATTTGTTTCTCCTTTAGATTTAGCGGGAAAATTGACATCACGTGACCTCAGCACCAATTCAAACTACCGCTAAATTTCGCGGGGCGGTTACACCGATGGCGACGCCGACGCTGACGGTAACGGCGACGGCGACGCCGCGAAACGCGGAAACGGGCGCTTGACAACTGCGCTCTAAAACAAGGCGATGTGGTGCCAGTGGATAGCGCACCTACCGTATATCTAGAGACCCCGAGTTCAAATGCCGGCGCCGCCAAAGATTTTGCCTTTCGGTGGCACCGTATGATTTGTTCCATTCAATCAATTACGGTTAATTCATCTGACTATTTTAAACTATTACCTCTTTGAAGAACAGGCTGAAGTTGAGCTAGTTGGTACAAAATGCAAATGTAAAAGGTCAGCTAGAACGATAGGGACAAAACACAGAGAGGGAGAAACAGAGACATACGCACCGCTGACTATCAACTGAGATTTTAAACTTCTTCATCAATTCAAGCCTAAGATTTACACCGAAAGTAATGACAATAAATAACCCTAACTCTCAAATTTGATTTATCAGAGAGCAACACTCAAGATGAGACTGTACTAGAAACGCCAGGCCACCACCACATGATCTTCGGTCTCTCCGGTGTATTTTTAATTCACTGGAGAAATCTCATTATCATCAAAATCGCTATGTAGACAAGTGTCGAGGATGACAACAACATCAGGGCGATGTCATAACAAAACATGTTAATGTTTTCAACCTTATTTAGTAAACGACGAGCGTTCAAAGTTATCTACCGGAAGTCATGTTTGGCAGATCTATGAAACTGTCATGCAGGTCGTTAATTTGCTGTTCTTGAAATTTGAGAGCGAGAGTTGTTTGCAGAGCGCCAGCTCTGCAGTGCATCATCGATTTGTATCCCATCATCAAGAAGCTTAAATTTGGACCGTTGTTTGTATCTGCATTCGCTCTAGGCAATATACTTTTTTGTATGCCTAACGTGTCTTTCGAATAGTCGTTCGACACAGATATCTTTGACCCCTTTAGCTTGGAACAGTTCCGTAAGACCCCAAATGTTTTGTTGGAACTGTATAATTTCATGATGACCGCTGTAGTGTTCTTTTCATGTTTAGCCCCCAGCTAATGAATTTGTCCAAGAGACTCCACACTAACCCCTAATCGTTCAAAAACAGCTCTTTGACAAAATTATCAATAATGTATCTTTTCCATTTCTTTCATTGTTTCAGGAATACAAAATACAATGAGGTTATTTATTCAAATTCTATCTTTCAGATAAACCAATTAGCCTTGCATTTTTTCATAATGTACTGTAGGCTACGGACAACTTCGTTGCAGAATTTCACGAATTGGAAATGCTTTTCTACATTATGTTTTTCTTTCAGATAGTTTCTAAAATTTTTCCTCGAGTCGAACCTTATTTCTTTTAACGTACCTAATATCCCAAGTCATGACAACGTGTCCGTGCGACCATTTTTTAAGTGATTCTTCAATAGTCATTCGTCAGGAAGTTTGCTCGACGTCGCCTGAGAGCAGCAGTAAGAGCATCACAAAACATTTTGATATCTCACTGCAACTAACTGCTAGAGGGCACGGCACGGAGAACAATAAATAGATTGCCGGTTTTAGGTTACCATCACAGCAGTACACACCACCCTGGTTGAAGGCAAACAGAAGATGAATGTCAGCTGTCTTCTTGATGACGTTGCCGTGCCCTCTGAAGGAACAGTTCGTTATTGTGCGCCTTATGAAGATATAATATTAAACGTTACAACATGACGTTACAATACAATTTAATAATAAACGTTGAAGTATAGTATTAAGCGTTTCAATATAATTTAAATTAAAACCTACTTCATGTGTTGTATATATTTCCCCCATCTTAGATTGCTTGCACTTTGCGGAAGCACTGCGGGAAGCACTTTTATTCTCCAGAATTTCTGGAGAATAAAAATATTTGATTGATTGCTTGATTGATTGATTTTAAAAAATATTACGTAGGCGATGTGCCCCAGTATTCGTATAGTAGACTCTTAATTAGAAT
The DNA here is from genome assembly GCA_037355805.1 of Ixodes ricinus. Taxonomy (NCBI): domain Eukaryota; kingdom Metazoa; phylum Arthropoda; class Arachnida; order Ixodida; family Ixodidae; genus Ixodes; species Ixodes ricinus. The sequence goes on from JAZHYW010007715.1 coordinate 25,241, forward strand.
GACCAACTTTGTGGCTTTTCAGAACTGGGTATTTTTACCAAAAAGCGAGACGGAAGGCTAAAGGGTACAAGAAACAGCGACTAGATCTGACACTGTCTCAATATTTTGCCATTTGGCTTTCCTCTATAGTCAACCTCTTTGCATAACATATAAAATAATAACACCCCAACCACTTTTTAAAACACACCTCTTTCGTTGAATATGCTTATATTGCTAGAAAAGCTTGCGGAACTAAAACTACAAATCTGGGCATAGGTTCACTTAACATTTTTCCGCCCTATTCAGTTTCCAATATTTCCGCCTCTCCTCCTCCAGTAAACATTTACCTTAAAGAAAATATTTTTGTTAGCTTTAGGGCAATATTACTTTTCTGTTGAACACGACATTGTGGTCGGAGCCCCGTGCGCAAAATAAGTAAATTCTTTTCAGTTGTACTTCGAACTCGCATATGTCGAAATTCTGACACACTTAGTTTGAAATTGGAAGTACGGTTTAAAGTTTGTTCAGTTCTTTCATCAAAAGACAAACGGTTATTTGAAGGTAATACCAAGATCACTGTAAACTTCACATGAAATTTGAATGCCAAAAAGCGGTTATACAGGACAAATATCGCTAGAGCAATCCGATTTTAAGGGAATTCCTAGGATAAATCAGATTAAAATGGGTCAGCGCCACCCTAGTGAATCTCTGCAATCGGCCGCCACCAGAATTGTGCTACTTTTGGCAGCTGCCTAGTTTGCGTTTAGGGAAGTCCACCCCTGGTTCTCGGCTCCTTCTTTACTAGCTCACAATCACAATTATTATTTTGTAACCCTCTGTATTATGCTGCTTCCATCCATTAGCGACGAAACTTCCTAGGTAGCTCAAATAATCGCCGCGGAGGCAACCTCCGGATACAAGGAGAATCGAAGTATTAAAAAAATTAGGGCTTTTCTTGCGCATGATGAATGCGGTGAGATGTCTTGATTGAGAATTTTTAGAAGAATTTACTTCGCATCCTTCGAATATTGTTTAGAGATTCGGTCGTTTTTTAGACACTGATAATAACATTGATGTTCACCGATGTTGCTGTCATGGGTCACACCATGTTGACTCTTTTATTTTTAAGCGTGACTGCGTTGTAATTATAGACGACTAAATAATATAAGGCTGCATATACCGTGTGCAACATCACGCTTAGATATGTTTGAACGGAAGAGTTTGGAGCGGGCTCTTTTCATTCTCGAAATTCGAAGTGACGTGTCACAGACAAAGTATACACCCACTTTTATGCATGGTTGGTTCTCTTCATCTAAAGCTCCTAAAATGTTTGTGCAGGTAAGCTAACCGTTGTTTCTATGAAAATCCCCACATAAAAATCCTACATGCTGTCACCACGCTAATGTATACAGGGTGTTTCATTCCAATTTGAAGAGGTTTAAGAAAAGAGGGGTGAGAGACGATTTTGTTTTTTCTACGTGTCTACAGGCTCTGGACGTTATTAGATGAGAAACATATTTGGCATGCCTAGATAACAAATTGACCAAAATGGGTTAATTAACCTATAAATCGTTGGTTTTATAGGTAACGTTAGAATTGCAGTTTTGACGGCAATTACAATTAGTGGTCAGACAAAATTTAAAAAGAAAAAAAAACAAAGATGTATTTTTATATATTCATTGATAGTTTTACACGTTTTATTGTCAGATTTAAACGTTATATGAAAAAGAGCGCATCAAGCCCTGTCCAAAATTAGGCTAGGAAGAGTGACGTAGTTATTTAGGCAGTCGTCACTTGCGTCGTCGGCGGACTCAGCAAAGACATTTTTCCGATATAATAACGACGACATGATTTGAACAACGACGGTACTGGTTCAAGCGTTATAGTAAGCAGGGCTAAAGACTCTTTATTTGGAGGCGATTTTAAACCACTTGAGAAACGCGTGATTTACACACTTAATAACTATATCACCATTATTTATTCGAAACTTTTCATATTGGAATATTTTTAATTGTAATTGCCATATATACTGCAATGCAAACGTGACACCTAAAACTAATAATTAAAAAGGAAATTAATATATTTTAGTTAATTTGGAACTTACCGTGATCATTATACACTCATCTAGTGACCAGTCGAAGCTGTTATGTACGTGGTGAAAACTATAGCCCATGTAACTCTCACCCCCTAAATTAAAGAAGAAACCTGTTCGAATTAAGATCACACTTTGTATATTTCTTCATTGAGTACATTATTACAAATTTCCGTGCGTATATTGTCCTGCAACTGCAGATACCTAGATAAGCCTATGACTCCGCGATTTAAAGGTGCTGGGTGAATAAGCATAGCTGGTAAGTTGATTTCACAACAAAAATAAGATCTGTGATGAAACAGTGTGCATGTTTTAAACACTTGTCCCATGCATCCTCACACAGAAAAACATGTTTATTATGTGCGGACGTTTCCTTGACTTTGACATTGGCCGACCTTTTTGCGTAGAGCGTGTCATTGGGTGCAAGGAGTGAATTCTAGGAAAGCGGACACGTAACATTTGTTCGGATTGCTAACCACAGTTTAGCAAAGAACCATATACTTGTTTTCATATCACGGACCGCTCTAAGAACACGTCAGGACTCTTGCAGCATGTTGCTAGTTTCCCCTTTCATTTGGTAAATTAAAACGCTTTGATTGGAATTTTAAGTTAATCATTAGGCTTTTTATCAAAACGTACACGTATCAGATGCACATAGTATACATCTTACAAAATTTGTAAAAGCTATTTTGCAAAAAAATAGCTATGCAAAAACAGTTTTTTTTTTCTTTGTGAGTGGACCAAGAAATATATGTGATGACAGTCTCCAGTCTTGATGTGACGAGGGCAGACATATAATGCTTGAAGCTATCCTACCATCAGAGCTGGTTTGCCGTAAATTGATATATCCAACCTTTGGTAACACTCTGTTTCGTGAAAGATTAAGTACAACAACACACGCAGTTAGCAAGCACCATGGCAAACAGGTACGTTGCAATGACATATCTAAGCTTTAAGTCCTTCAAACTGTAGCTCAATCTATGAATGAATCAAGGAGTGAATGTGTGTTTAGATACTCGTGCCCGGCAGAGTTGAATAAAATGCGCTCTCTGCCACTCGAGCATGGCTTCATTCTCCATTACAGCGCTACAACTGTCCAGCCCACAATAATACTACTGTATGATGCACTTAAATATCAACATTATTCGCATATACATGGTCAAAAGAATACAAAGCAAAAAAAATTATGGCCATAATTTGAACGTAAAGGGGAATGACTCAATAGTCGCAAAAAATATACTAGAAAATAGTAGAAAACACAGTACTGTCAAACCCTTAAAGGTAGGCGAGACCCTAATATCCGCAAATTTCGCGGCTTGCGGAATTCGCAAGATTCGGTGGGCGCAAATATATTATTCCGAGGATAGAGAAGAGATGGTCTGGCAGCCAGTTTGAGGAAAGAAGAAGAGGATCAGATGATTTTTAGATTTGCTGGCAACGAACACTATCACCTCTATGTTCTACCATTTTAATCACCTGTAAATAAACCCCATATTCGCCGTAACACCTTTTGGTGAAGGCGCAAGGTTACAGCGGTTGCCGAACTGGACCTGCGAAACCGACGTCTCCCGCCTCCGCCCAGCATGATTACTGCGTCCGGCACCCCACCCGAAGGCGGAGCTTTGACATGAACCTTCCCAGTGTGGACGTGGGCTGGTGGGCCACCAGAATACCTACCTTTCCCAGTAGATGTGCGAGCGCTTCGCTGGTTTCCTTTACGTAGGGAACGCTGGTGCGCGTGACTCGATGGGGCTGTCTTCCTTCTACTGGTATCTGGTTTTGTCTGGCGAGACCTTGGTGTCGGGTGATACTCTCGATAAAGCTACCAGAGTAGCCTTTTTTCGTTAGGTCTTCAATTATGGTCTTCTTTTCCTGCTTTTGATCGGTTTCCGGCGAGCAGATAGTCATATCCCTAAGCAGGTGTGTCGAACCTACTGACGCCTAACGACTCGTTGGATGGTTGGAGTCAAAATCGAGGTAGCGTCTGGTGTGTGTTGGTTTTCTGTGCACTGTAAACTTCAGATCTTGCCCTCGTCGGTTCACCAGCACATCATGAAATGACGTAGTGCTATCCGTCTTATTGTCCACGGCAAACTGGATGGCCGTCTCGATAGAGTTGAAGTGTGCAAAAAAATTAGTCATGTCCGATTTCTTAAAAATGCAGAAACAATCATCAACATAGCGCAAGAACACTTTCCGGCTGTTGAGGAAATATGTCAACGCTTCTTGTGCGATTGTTTTCATCGTGAGGGTCGCCGTTGTGACCGAGTGCAAGGTATGACGTTTACGGTGTACAAAAACCAACACACACCGGACGTTACCGCGATTTTGACTCAAACCATCCTACGAGTCATAGGGCGTCAGTGGTTTCGACCCTCCTGCGTAGAGCAACGACTATCTGCTCGTAGGAAACCCATAAGAAGAAGGAAAAGAAGACCGTTATTGAAGACCTGAAGAAAAATGGCGGCTATAGTAGCTCCATTGAACGCATCACCTTACGCCAAGGTTTCGCCAGACAAAACAAGATACCAGTAGGAGGAAGACAGCCCCATTCAGTCTCGCGCAACAGCATTCCCTATGTAAAGGGAACCAGCGAAGTGCTCGCACGAGTACTTGGAAAGTAAGGTATTCCGGTGGCCTACAAGCCCACGTCCACACAGGGAAAGTCCATGCCAAGACCGAAAGATCGTCTACCGAAAGAAGGGGCACAGGGCGTGGTTTACTCCATTCAATGTGCACAGTGCCCCGCAACCTACATCGGCGAGACGAAGAACTTTCCCAAGTGAATCTGCCAACACAAGAACGACGTGCGGAAGTTTTACAGTGAGCGAAGCGCCATCGCCGAACATTGCGATATTCCAGACAATCGCACTGACTTTGTGAACGCGCACGTGGTGGGCCCAGAGTCCAGTTTCCGAAGAAGACTTTTCTTGGAATCGTGGAAAATCGAGCATACGCCAGGAAACCCAAACAGCCCCTTGGGCGCTTTGCCCTCTGTGCGCGGACATGGCCTCCGTAGCCTGACGAGAAAGCTAAATAAATGACCGTCTTCATAAATAAAAAAAAATTTACATTTTTATATTTTAGAGTGCAGCTCTTAGGTGCCCGTTTCCGGCTTGAGCGGCGTCGGCGTCGCCGTCGGCGTAATTGCGCGGCGCATTATGGGAAATCTCCAAGGATGCACCGCGCGAGCCTCCCCTGGGATCACTAGACCTCGGGGGGGGGGGGGGGGGGAGGGCACGTGACCCCTCCAGGTCACGTAACCCCCCGAGGTCACGTGACACCCCTTTCCCCCCGGGGTCATCTGAACCCCCGGAGGAGATTGAAGAATGAGGGGAGGAGGAGAAGGAGGAGCAGGGGTATACCCTCCCCTGAGTACCCCTCCCTCCTCCTCCTCAAGAGCTGCGCTCCAATTCTACGTTACAGGGAGCTGAAACGACTTTCACTTCTTTTATTTTTCCTTTTTATTTTTTTATTTTTTTTAGACGAAGAGGTTAGGAGCTGCTACCGTTCCGCGTGATTTCAGTGACCCTTGAAAAAGAAACCGAGTTGGTGTCGAAACGTCGGGTTTCCTTTTGAGGTTTTGGTAGTAAATGGCTGGATTGTTGCTAACCTACTTTTGAGTTCTTTCTGTTTGCATGTTCCTTGTCGCGTTACCCGAAATTTCGCGTGTCTTTTACGTTCAAACCATGTCTAAACTCTCACTACTGTACCGTTTACAAATTTCATTTAATAGGATTGCATCCTTTAGCTTCGGTATTTTCAAGGATCCCGTTTTTTTGCCGGTACTTGGAGGGTCTAGTTGAAAGTTTAAACTGCAGTACATTTTGTGCGTAGTGTGCCCACAAACTCGTAGCCATGTATGAACCTTTGATGTTGAGCGTGTGTCGTTTCTCTTTGTATCGTCTGATGTGCGTCAATGTGAAGACACGCGTGGTTTTTTGGGGCACATTAAATAAATATTGTTATTATCATTATTACTATATTATCTCCTGCGCTTCTTTACAACTTGTTCAGGACTGGAAACTTCATAAGGAACTGCTCGAACAACGCAAGTGTACAACATCCACCGTATTGCCTTACCTGTTTCCAGAAAACTATCCTTCGTTCCGTGGCGGGCGAAAGTTCTATGTGCGCGTTTCCACAATCCAAATATTTCTGGAACAACCATCGCCTTAAAGCGCAAAGGTTCGGCACGCCCCCGGGTATAATTCACGAGAGTTACAAACTTCTTCGCAACCATAGCACACCAGCGTCCAAACCTTGTGGGGATATTGAACACCCAGAACTTTGACGACAAGGCGGCGGACGCGCGAGGAGCGAGGGCGGGACCAAGGCACGGGGAGCGAGGCGCGTGTTTAGGGTATAGGATAGGTTAGCTGGTCCAGCCATGGCGGCGTCAGCCGCCAAACACTTGGCTCGAAGATTAAATATATCTCCATTAGGTACATAAATTTGAAAGAATAAAACATGGAGGACAAGCACAGGACAACCACTTTCTTTCATTTAGCAACGACGTTTATTTTGGGCAGAGACATTGCACCCTGAAGAAGACCACGACTAAGATAGGTTTATAAGGGGCAGAGGCTAACTGGGAGATGGAAAGGGTGATAGGGGGACGACAAGGAAAACTGGCAGGATAAAGGGAAAACTTTCCCTTTATTATGCCAGTTACTGGGAGAGGAAAGGGTGATAGGGGGACGTCAAGCAAAACTGGACAAAGGGAAAACCTTCCCCTTATCACCTTTCCATCTGCCAGTTTTCCTGAATCGTTGTCAGAAAAAACTCTGAACAAAGACAAATCGTAACGTTGATTTTTAGAAGTACAAAAGCATTCGCAATGTATTTATCATGACATCATCTAGAATAAATAAATATTAAGCAGGATAACAGTTATCATCATGGAAATCTTACCAGGGATTCTTTTTCAGTACAACGAAGTGTCTAATATTTTCGTAAGTTTCGATTTTAGCCTTCTTTCGGTTCAATTATGTAGACTTACACTCGCTTCACATGATTTCGTCCCCCAATACGAGCATCAGCTACACGAACATTTCGTCATCAGAACGTTGTGTTTCCTCCATTTTTTTGTGTTTGACTTTTCTATAATACATTTGTAAAGTTATTTGACCTCAGGGAGTTCGGTGAACTTCACCGTTGTGTAGCAGGAAACATTTAAAACACTCAGTGCAGGAAATCTGCATTTAATCTTTCTATACAACTGAAATGAGAGTGCATGAGCCCCTGAACTTTTCTAGCTTCGCAAAAGGACACTACAGGTCCATGACATTTAAAAGAACAATCAATTGCACGGGAGCTGCGCACGCGAGGAATTGCAAAAGCCACACTGAAAGAACCTCTGTGTGCATGAAAATGAGATGAAGTTAAGAGAAAAATACCAAATAATCAGATATATTTTGACTGAGCAATGATAGCCAGTGACTGGTTAGGCAGTAATCTCGTCACCTCTATGCAGAGGATAAAGACGGGAGGAGAACGCGGAAAGTATTAAGTGCTGACAAAGGAGTTCCTGAAAGAAGGAACGAGAAAGAAAGTGACAGAGGAGCGGAGAAAGAAAGAAGGCAGGTTATGCCTGTTCGTTTTGTTCGCTATCTGTAGTATTCGAGGGCTAGTCAAACATATTTATTTTTATAAAATGCTCGATGCCAGTATTTTCGGCAAAGCAAGCTACATAAAGGAAGAAACTAGGGACACACCTTACGTGTAATGTTTCGATGCTTCTTTTGTACATACAAAGGAGTCGCCAGCGATATGCACCCGTTTGAAACATCCACTGGGATCACCGATGTCCGCCTCCATTCCCCACCATTCTGGAGCGACCGCAATGCATGGGACCATTTTCATTATAATAATTCATTGCTGCGACGTGCTCTTACGCGAATGCTTTTAACCTCGGAGGAGAAAGAAGTGCGCGAGACAGACCCCGGTTGATAAAGCTATACTGCGCGATTTTATGTCACCTAAAAGTGAGATACCTCACACATGCTGCGTTATTGCTCGAATGGAACATTTGTTCAGACAGTTAGAAAGTAAGTCTCAACCTAACAATGACGCAGCACTCGTGCCCAATCTGTGCACCGCGAAGTAATCCGGCAGAGTGGCGTAGAAACTTTAACCCCTCGACTTTGTTGTTCGGGATGTGTTGGAACGAAGCTATACGTAGGACTTTTCATTTAACCACGCGAGGGATGAAATCCGGGTTGGACAGACATACTTTAAAACGTATTTGGAAATACCAATACTGACCACATTTCAAAACAAGCAGAAACGCTTATATTGATGAACTTTTTATGGAAAGGTTTTTCAATGCGTATCAGTAATAGAGTTGCAAGTAAAATAGCAGTTGCAAATTTAAATACCTAAATTACATTTTGCGAGGCAAAACTAGTGATACTGAGTTAGTTTTCTTTAAAACACTAACCGAGTTGTTCTCGTACGGCATGAAACTGGTGGCTGCACCCGCCAATTATAGATATGTAGACCGAAAAAAAACATGAGTTACATATATAACTTTATTTGTCGACATCCATTTTTCAAGCAACATGGAAGTAATGACTTCGAGATGCGACCTATCAGGTAATGAATTTCACGGATAATTCACATTAGTCTGTATTTGCACTAGAAAGGGAAGCATATAGGTTTTGAATCAGTTTGTAAACACTTTAATATTAAGGTTGGGGTGCATTTTGCTGTACTTGATTGTTCTGACACAAAATCATGTTTAGGAATAAATCAGTTTCGTGTCCTCCAAAATAACCTCAAGGCACCAGCCTCGAGCTTATCTAGGATGACTCATTTAGCTTTTCTCTCGCGACGCTACGATTACATTACCCGCCCTATCCTTATCGGTTCGTTGGACGTGCCGTCATAGTCTTTAATTTTTTGGAACTTACAAGGACGGCCGACCAACTGAAGTACGTAAAAACATATTCTGTTTTCTTAGAATTAAAAATGAGTCAAATTATGGCGAGAAATAAAAGATTGCCCAGAAACTTTGTTCTCAACAATTATAGAGTCTCAACCCTCCCTTAAGAGCGCTCTACAGTAGTTTCAAACAAAACATAATGTCAGGTTGAAATTTTGTTTAGAAGAAAACAATTTCTGGGTAATCTTAAATAATTTTGTTGGCCGCTGGTAGCACATTGATACTAGTAATATACCTTGAATTATTTTTTTCTATAAATGAACATAAATACAGATATACATTTATATGGGCATGCACTGTGATACAAAGATATAAATACAAATATATATATTATTTAATACTATCGCTATACATTTGTATCGCGATAGTTTCCAACTCTGGATGGCACCTCATTAGCTGTTGCGCATCGAACGTCCCCCAAATCACTGATTGAAGACGCGTTGATCTACAAATGCTGACGCAGAACTCCTCTTCAAGCCGTGCTTCTGCTGAATCGCATTGTGATATCAAAATCCGATTGCCGTATGAGTATGGGCGGTGTTGGCCCCATCCTCTATTAGGGACTTTTCTAGGGACTTCTCATTTACAAGAATATTGTAATACCCTATACTGAAACTGGGTTCTATTAAGCATAAAAAGTACAAGCAACGCGAACAGGTAATAGGGACTTATGATATTCTTATGAGAATAAGATAATTAGGCCCTATTTCTATAGAACGCGGGGCTCAGCATGTTCAATTACTCTTGCACCGCGAAGCAATTTGACTCATTTTAACTGGCTCGTTTGATGTTAAATGCAGGGTTCCTTGAAATCTTTAGCACTTTATTTTTTAGACCATCTTGGCTCCATTGTCATATTAACATGTACAATTCTGAAAGTTTCAGGAGCTAGGACGCACAATGGGATTCAAAACTCATTTTTGTAATCGAGTCAAATTTAGGATAACAACCAAAGCAATACACTTTATTGCGCCTAAATGCACTATACAGAGTCAAATACAAACCGCTACCCTGAGTGACAACAAAAGATTAGAAGGCAAACCCACCGACTTCGACTATCCTCTTGAAATAATCTATCAGATAAAGATACTCCAAACACACCGTTATCGCATGAGGATTGCTAGGACATTGCCAAACTTGAAGTCTTAAGAATTCAGAAAGACAATTCTTCATTTCGTTCCTTGCTTAGAAGGAAGGAATAATGGTGATTTATTGAATAATAAAACAAGATGTAGAAGTTTATGTACCTGGAAATCTAGCTTAAATTTTTTCAGTGTCGCGTTTAGACTGCGTAATCGCATGAGTGCTATTATTGCCAAAGGTTTCGCATGAATATGGTTAATTACCTAACATTAATATTTAATTTTACACATAGGTTTAAGGATCATAAACACTCTGCCTTATGCATAACACAAGTTGTTTTGATCTGTAACAAAGTTTTCCATTTTACAACGCATATTTAACCAGATTCAACCCTTATCTCCAGTGGTTTAAACAAAGTGCTAAAAGCATATTTCAACTTAATGATAGAACGCTATTACACCCTGCTAATAATAAATAGAAAAGAAAAACAAAAAATCATCATTTCGAGCAAATTAATTTTGAGTTTGAGGCTTTATAAACATTCGCTTATTAAAACGTATTTAACAGTTTGAAATTTGTAAGAATATTATTAGGTTTGTCTTCAATAGAAAGTGCTAAGTTCGAGCGTTATGTTGATATCTCTTAAATAGGTCGCTGTGAGACTTTGCCAAACTTTGCCAAAATTATCAAAAGGAGAGTGAAAGAAATAAACAAAAATAAATAGTTAACATATTATAATATATTGCAATTGATTAAGCGTAATAAAATATTTTTTCTAGGTATCGCCGGAAAGCAGTGCAGTAGTCTTAGTGAAGAGTCATTGTGCAGTAGCCTAAAACTAAACAAAATCCCGAAAGCTTGCATTTTCCACTCTTTTGCATTTAAAGAACGTTCCCACAATACGTAGTTTTTATTTATTAAAACAACATTTCTTCTCCAAACCCGGGCTGATTTTGGACTAAAACACGCTCGTATATATTGAGTATATAATCATAAAGTAAACTTACCCGAAATGCCATGAGTAAAGGCAAGCATAATAAAAAGGCTCTTGGCACGAAGCATTCTTTTTTACAAAAAACCTAACATACGACAATGGAATAAATAAATATAGATATACAAATATCTTCAACTCTGAATTTTACTGTTTTGCTGGAGAAATGCTCCGCTTGTGATAGCAATCTATTCCCCGACAACAGTGAATCTTTTTTAGCCGTTAAGTCCTCCCGAGCTGGCTTTTATTTCTCGTTTTATTGTTGTTTTTTTACAACCTCAACGAAATGTTTTTTTCTTCAGGCACCTGTTCAATGCAACCTTTATTTCGAAAGCCTAAAGCGAAACGACAAGTGTTAGCAAGCGTGCTACACTCCCTATGGATTCAGCATCTATACATTTATTCGTTACGTTTGACCTATTAAAGAACTCTACCCAGTATGACCAGCGAACAACGCAGGACGCACCCACAGACAAACAAAACACTTTCAAACTCAGATGTGCAAATTTCTAATGGATAACTGGGATCTAAACGAAACTATCGCCCATATAGAGTGAAGACTAAAGATACAGGAGAATGCGCCACTCACAACTATATTTACTGAGGTGAAGAGAAGAAAGAACATCGTAAAAACCCATCACCCCAAAAGAGATGAAAAAGAATGATCAAAAATAAACGTCTTACATTATCATCTTTTTGTGGGGTGGTGGCTTTTAGGATGTTCTTCCTTCTTTTCATCTTAGTAAATATGGTTGTGAGTATTAGATACAGCCTCTACTGTATCTAATACCCTTTAGATGTTTAATTACCAACTAGCCCAATTAACCCCCTTTTTCCGGATAATTGGCAAAACTGAACGACAAACTAGAGTCATTCAATGCCCTAAAGGTTGCGAAAGTTTTCCCTAATACATTAGGAATGGTGACTGGATGGCTTTTCCCACTACTGTATATATGACGTCCTAAAATTTTGTTGCTCGATTTGCCTTCGATGATGTTAAATGGGTGTCACGTTGTAACGGGAAGTGATTTTGGCGGCGTCACAGCAGCAATGGAGGACGTTGCAGACGCCTGTTCTTACGCAGTAAATTCGCTTTGGCTTGACACTTCGTGGAAACATAGGTGTCTATGAGTTTGGAACGCCATGTCGAGAGTGACACTTGCATTCTTTCCTCCCTAAAGACCAACCGTCAAAGTATGACATCTGAGATAACATACCGTCTCCTGTGATGTCATTTCTTGCCATTCGGGACCACTTTTGAATTTGAACAGGATGGCCCGGATGCGAAACGGACCAGTCGATGACGCGTTCCAGACTCAGTATTACCGCCATATACTCCCGGATCGCGGATTAGGATTCCCTCATAAAGAAAGTAAATGGTGGAGCATATATGACGTCCTGTCATTTTAGCTGCGCACGTGAACAGCTAATATGACAGCACCAGTGTTGTACACGTTCCTCAAAAAAGGAACGAAAAGTCGTTCCTCAGTCCTGTTTTTTTTTTGGAACGCGTTCCCACTACAAGTTTTATTCGTGAAAAAAGCAATTCGTTCCCCTTACCATTTTAAAAATGAAACGTATCGTTACATGTATACGTTGCATTTGTAGTTTGCTGATTACCATATTTAGTTACATCAAGCAAAGATTTTTTATCTGTCTCATCAAATGGCAACATACGAATTTAAATGCCGTGATGGAGGGGAACCAGGCGAAGAAAACAAGCAAAAGCAGGTTTTGATTTCTTTTGTATATTCACCTTTAAAAAACTCAGCTTTTACCCGTATTAATGTCTGTGGTGGCGATTCAGACGAGCCAAATGTACTGTTACTTCACATTGCACGAGCGCTTTACAACAACCTCACACGTTTCAATCTCAGAAAGTCCCGTGTTCGAACTTAAAGGACCGAGCAACGATTTTAATGTTGAAAGAATTTGCATTCCCTACTTTTGACATTATTTATCTTGTCACAAAAGACAGAAAACAGATATACTTTCCTTTAAAATGATGCGATTCCGTCACGTAATCGCCAGGCAAAAGTTTGAATATTTCCCGACCTGCAGCCGCGAGCGGCGGCCATGAGAGTCGCGCGACATGACGTCAATGGGGGACTTGTAAAAAGATCGGAAGTTGTGCAAATACCTGCTCAATAAAAGGTATTTTTTCTATAAATCATATCGTTCCAACATAAATATAGATGCGTCATAAACCTAGTATCGTCGACAAATCTATTATTGTACAGAGTTTTAGTGGCGCCATCTATTAGAGGTCAACAAAACCATCAGCTTTTTCTGCTACCGCGAACAGTCGCCAGAAGCCGGAGTGGAAAGCGGGCAGAGCCGGGCGGGGATGGCCGGATCCAGACACGAGACTTTTCTCCTTTCGCCATGTTGATCCCGCTGGGCAAGCACGTGGTGTCATGGTCACGTGGTCGCGAGCGTGTGAGTTCTCGCTGCGCACTGATGGCTCTAGAGAGAGATCTTCACCTGAACACCGCGCGACCCCCATTGACGTCACAGCGCACGTGACTCGGAAGATGGTAAAGGAGTTGAGAGGTGCCGGAAACCTCAATTTTTGTCAATTTTTAAAATACAAAATAAGACATGCATGCAAAAGCGTTTGTGTGTGTGTGTGTGTGTGTTTTTACTTCAAAAAGGTCGAGGCACCAACTTCAAAAATATTTAAGTAAAGCACTGAAATTGTCGCACAGAACCTTTATCAAGAGTTGCTTATCGATGTTGCTGTCCGCAAGACGAGGAAGTGAAAAAGTGTGTAGGGATTCGTGAAGGTCAGCCTTGAAAACTACAGGCCCTTCTTCGTGAAGGTTGGATTCGCTGTTCAGTCCGAAGGTAAGCGACAAGGGGAAACAAAATTAAATTTTCGTTATCGTTTAAGCGACCAATATTCAATATAAAAGGGTGCGTTTTATGGCTGTGCTTTGGTTGTAACTGTAGTTTTCTTTGTGGAAGATCAGTGATGGCTGTAGTAGGCCTTAGATTTATGGGTGTATGAGGATTCGTGGAAGCACGGAAAGTAGCTGAGTTTCAAACATTCCTCTTTCTGTATTTTTTTTTCGACTGAAATTTTTTTTTTTCGCAGCCTCGGGCACTAAAAAGAATCAATGTCCACTAGCTCTTCTGCAGCCTACTGTTACCAAGCGAGGACCACAAAAATTAAACCACAAGATAAGTAACCAAAACGTTTCCGAGGTCCTGCTCTTCGTTGAGATCTTGTTTTTATACTTTAGAAGTTCCCTCTTGGAAATAAAATAACCATTACCTCAGTGTACGAAGAAAAGGAACGCGGTTACTTTTTAGTTCCAGTAAAAATGTGACGAGTTCCCGTTCCAGTTCCACCGGTGCGAAATTGAACGGCGGCGTTCTTTCTTTCCTCCTAAAAGGAACTCGTTCCAGTAACGCCGTTCCGTACAACACTGGACACCACGAACGACACTCTGGTGACTGTAAACCAAATTGTTTTACAGCATCTTCTTTTACAGGTCTCAAAGAACAAGAATTAGACACCGTGACGCACGCAGCGAAAAGTGTCATGCCGAGCTCCAGTATTTTTTTGAACATTAACATTTTATAGACTGTATACATAAATAGCCACTTGGTGGCGCTCTAATTCAACAGAAGAAACACATAAAAACGTCATCGCACTATGTTGTGATAAATCAACGCTGATTAATTGGCACATATGTGAAGTAACATAATCACTCTTTCCAATTCCTTAGCGTGTCGTCTGCTCTAACTATATTCACTACGTCAGACGAGAGCGCTCGCGAGTTGGTACACCGAAGCATCTCGTCGCCAATTGGGAGGCGTCACATAACGTTCCTCTGTCTCCAAATCTCGCCAAACGCCATGACGAAAAAAAAATACTCCCGGTGTGCTTCTATGTTTGTGGGTGCGGTGTTTCCGATTCCGCTTCACTTCTTTCTTGCCGCGATCGACCGCGCGAACTGCAGTGATCGGGAGGACAAATAATCATCTACTGGCACTTGAGTTATATACATACCGATCTTTATTCGGTATCAGGACGTGCAGGCGATTAAGAAGTTGTTCCCTCGGAGGCCAAGATGGCGCCAGTACATGCAAATAATGCGGCTCCGAAAAAAAACAAAAAGCGTTTCAAGGGTGCGTTTGTACCGCCCAAATACGTCCTCAGTCATACCTACAGACTTCTGTCGAGATCGCAGCCGCTCGCCACACTTCTGCACTTTGCGAACAGCGAACGTGTCTCTAACAACTGATCGTCTGCATACAAACACACGGGTGGCGTAGAGGAAGGTTTTTATCAACATGGCGGAACACGCCTTACGGAAAACCGAAAAGGCGTTTTGTAGAGCAGCCTTACACCACCCTAGCGTCAAGAGTGGCCCCTAGGTTCGAACAAATGACACGTCACGCGGAGGCCATGTGTTATTCTGTAGGATGTCATTACACTTTTGTCGACATTCCTCCAAAGCGTAGAAGCAAGCGCAAGTGCCGCACTCGTCGCGGAGTCGCAACTCCTGACTGGTGAATCATCCGTGAGCCCTGAAGCCGGAGACTGAGCTGCAGTATGTGCTCCATATGCTCCAGAATCCTGGAGAAGAATGAGCAAGTACGACGTGAGAGCAAAGCGCCGTACCACGTTACACTCGGCGGCGTGTGTTTGCAGAATCCAGAACTCCATTCATTAGATAGACTTCGTTTCCTCCATTATTAATTCACACGAAAAGCCGAAAAGACATGTCTATGTGGTGCTGGGGTTCGTTCACCCGACCGGACATTTGGAGACCCCCCAAATATTTTGTCACTCGGAGTCTTCGTATACTTTGTTCTATTTGATCAAGTACTGTTCACTCATATTCATATTTTCGATTATTACCTATTTGGAGGCCGCGCAACATTACATGCACATAATGTGCATGTAAACATGTTAGGTGACTGGGTAACTCTATTTGCAGCTCAGAAGCAACTATATTTTATTACCTTGTTGGGCCCATTTCTTCCTTTATGCATAAGTTTAGCATAGGTATATAACAGATCCGTGCCGCCCCTTTGTTAGTTACCAACCGAAGCATGCACGCGCACGAAATTGCGTTAGGGTTATTTAAGAAATACTAAAATGTATAACAAAAAGTTGTCCCATTTTTTGCTACTCGAGAGCAAGAAACAAACAATGGTAATTGATTGCCGCTGGAAGCCTAAGGCAGAGCGGCGGCCTTTTTGAAGTTTCGCTTTCGGATCGGCCGCTCTCTCCATGACCTCCCACGTGCAGATAAAATGGCACTCGCCGGGAAGCGTATTTGTAAAAGCTTGTCGAAAAAGACCGCAGGCTCATTTCGGCACTTTTAGGAAATCCCGCTAGCACTGTGTGTACGTGACCTCATCGCCAGGTGTTGCCTGGAGATGTATTTGTATTTGTTTGATGCAGCGAACACTTCTTACAAAATATCTTCCTGGTGCGCTTTGTATATTCTACTCCTTCCAGATTTGTTAAATTCTCAGTTTAGATTGCTAGAGGTGTGATGGAAACGTAAACAAAAGCGGTTTAACCGCTTCGGACTTCGTGGAAATGGCTGAGGTTCTTTGGACACCTTACGCCACTAAATTTCTTACCTCTGACACGTGCGTAATACCTTTTTTTTATATGTATCTTCATATACAACAATGTTTCTCTCGGAGCCTACATAGCCATGAATATACCTTATTGTAATATTTTGGAACGCCTAAAATGACTATTGTTTCATGTCATGGGACTTGACACACAGTGTCAAGTCCCATGACATGCAAGCAGAGTAAAACAAAAATCATAAATTGAAAGCTTGATTTAGAAAGGCGTCATTACACTAAACGTATTTAGCGTTTGGTATTAGAGGAAAAACGGAACCAAATTTTATTTAAAAAATGTTTTTGAGGTATAAACAGAAGTTATACGCGGAGGACCCAGCTTGAGACTGCACAAGACTATTTCGACCAGGCAGGGGTTTCCTGCTTTAATATCCACAAAAATCACAATCGAACATCTCCATTTAAATTTCTCTACGAATCAAATAGTATCGATTAATTACATTTGTTAAAGGGATAAAGGTGATCCTTGTTGAACACGGGATTGTTGTCGTTGGTTGGAACTGTTACTTTGATTATTTCTTCTTGACTTCTTATGTGGGGTTTGTTATACTTATCATCAAGGTGTACCTTTTTGAAAACAGTTCGCAGGCAAGAATTTTGTTTTCCAACTTATTTCGACTATTGCTGCAAACTAATTATTACACACCATATTTCAACTGTGATTACTCGACTGTTCTGTAGAGATTTAAACAATTTCGCTGGCGCAGGCTGCTTCATGATAACCTCATACGATATCACCGACCATCGGTACGATAGCCCCAGCACTTTCTTCTATTAAGTATTTGAAAAAGAGCGCCTTGTAAAGGAAAATTCTTGGAGCCTCAAAATTGCAGTGGTCATTTTGTGATGAAGAGTCCAAAATCATAATTTTGTTCACTGCTCTAAATGAATTGGCGGGTTGTGTGGACATTTTTACAACGTGTACTTGGTCGGCCATTTTCAAAGTTGCCACGAGTCACTCGCGGTAGATGAGCAATTTAGCCAGTGCAGTACAACTGCTAGTTTGGGATCTTCAACGTGCACCTCGCAGTAGTGATACACGACTACACGTCGGTACGATGCTCATCCATATCGAAACGGGCAGGGGAGGGATTGAACCCAGGATCCCTGGGTTCCTGAATAAATGCCATAGTCGCTCTCAGTGCTAATTCTAAGTTTTACAATGAATGGGCATAAGTGTACATCGGCTCATAAAAAATATTTTCTTTTTTGTATTCTATCTTTTGATTATGTAAGATCATGCCTTCAAGCCTAGACATCCTACAATCGCCACTAGTGTAAGATATGCGCGGAGGTTCACATTCTTGCGATGGATTTAATTGGGCTAGGAAACCGGGTTTTATTGCCTCTATCAAACTATGTTCTGGAAATCACCCCAGCGCAAAAGTCTGTAGCTTCATTGGTCAATGTCCGCAATGTTACGCTAAGTTGGGTCAGCTCGGCCATTTAATTGTTTTGCTTGCAATTTTGGTTTTCTTAATGTAGGTGGCGGAGATAAGGCCCTGATGTCCGAAAGGGGCTTTGCGCCCATACTGTCGGCACTCAAATAAATAATGTATATATCAAATATAGCAAACTATTCAAGTCAGTATGAATAGTAATAATAATAATATTAATCGGTCAATTGATTCATCCATCCACCAATCAATCAATCAGTGTTTAATATAGCGTCCAAGAAAAACTAATAGATCTTAGTGCTTGCACACTTAAAAAAGAAACAAGCAAAAACACACCCACACAAACGCACATACGCACGAGTGCAGAAGGGAAACGTAATTCACCAGTTTGAGACTAAAATACCAACAAGTACGAAAGACACTGAAATCAACAAGGCAAATCAAAAGAACAAAACAGAGACATCACCATGTGTGAGAGCAAACAGTAAATACTTGGATATCGTACTGACAAACATCAACACTTCAACTGGTCATCTCTTCTCTTGCAGAAGGAATTTTTGAACACTGGTCGATCTTTGGATCGGGGTTAAGTGGGTGAAATATTGAGCTATATAAAAAGATGATTCAAGCCTTGTAGGCACAAGTGGAACTACTAAAGCTCACTCGGACACAAGGCATGGAGAGGTAATTAAGCCGTGCAGGATCTTAAAGAAAAACAACAGAGGTGTTCAGGGGTTCCCAATAGATGGCGCTACTAGTGGTCCTCGTCGCCCGCCCGATCCAAAGGGCTCAGCCGTATTCATCCATCCATCCATCCGTCGTAAGCGGTCGTTAATGATCAGAACGCATTCGGACACACTCTAACGCAAATGTGTGAAACAGTTCTGTTCAGTTTAACAATCCTCAAGGGCACATCGAGGAAGTGCATTACATTAAGGGGAGATCTATTACCAAAAAAAAAGACTTGCAGCCTTTCCACTCTGGTGAAGAAGGAAGAGCAGCGGAGTTGTACTACGTGCCGCCATCTATTAGCAATAGCCGCAACCAGACAACCGGCAAGCCAATTCGTCTGGTTGCCGCCGTCGCTTATAGATGGCGGCAGCTGTCCAGAGGGTTGTGTCGAGATTTATTTCTCCACGGACACGAAACTGGGGAAACGAGCCCTTAACAGCTCCGCTGTAAAAATGTCACAGGTTTGACATTGGAGTTGTGTATGATATCTATCCATATATATATA